>JAGDYQ010000409.1:0-25000 GCA_021962125.1 Bulinus truncatus
TTGGGCGTGCGGCTAGCAACCCCCCTCATTAAAACCCTTGCTACACAGAAACACGAACTAAAAAAAACAGATATTTCAGTCTTTCAGAAGAAAAAGAAGGTTCTTCATCACGAAGACTCATGAAGCTTAGTTGGTGAAAACCGAAAGGAAGCCACAAAACCGACTACCTTCTGACAACAGGAAAACCACTATCAGGCATGGAATGTCAGAACCATGTAAAGGTCAGGAAAGATGGCTCAAAATGGCAACAGAGATGGAGAAAACAAACTGACCTTCAGGCAGTGGCAGAGACAAGGTGGACACAAGCTGGACAGAGGCTATTTATCAGGGAGATGCTGCTGTACTCAGTTTGAAGAATGATGCACCACACACACAGGGAGTTGGCCTCATGCTGTCCAAAGCAGGGCACTGGTTGGTGCGAGCTTACGGTCCGAGGATCATTACTGCCTCCGCTATCGTACCAGAAGAAGATCCAAACTAACTATAAGTCCAGGTATGTTATGCACCAACAAACGACAGTAATAAAGATGACAAAGATTCAGTTCTGCAGCCAGAAGTGGAAGAATGCTAGACCTAGCCCTGGGAAAAGAAGTGATAACCATCCTCATGCGGAGATTTCAATACAAAGATTGGGTAACAACACAGGTTATGGGCAAGTCATGGGCACGCCATGCTCAAGGGCACGATGAACGAGAATGGGGAAGATTTGCAGACCTGTGTGCACTCAATAACACGGTCATAGGAGGGGTATATTTCCCCATAAAAGAATCCACAAGAATACATGGATATCTCGGATAAAGTGACAGAGAATCAGATGAGCCCATTTTGCATTAACAGGAAATTTGAAGATCCCTACAAGACAAAAGTGAGAAGAGGGGCGGATGTAGCGTCTGATCACTGCATCTGGTTGTAGTGAAACTGAAGCTGAAGAGATATGAGACAAGCACGGCAGACAGAAGGTAAAGTACAACATTAACCTTCTGAAAGATCCTAAGATAAAAGAACGTTCAACTTGGTGCTGAAGAACAAATATCAGCAAGTGCTCCATGAACTGGTGGAAGAGGTATGCAAATTCTTAATAGATGTGAGATATTTTGTAGAAAGTGAAAGGAAGTCATTAAGATCAGCATGTCTAGAGGTACTGGAAATGTGAAACACCATGTCAAAAGCGTGGATCACAACTGGTACCTGAATAAGATAAGAGGACAGAAGGAAGAGGAAGAACAGCAAGTCATAGCAAGCAGTAAAAACTGAGTCAGCTAAAGGCAAAGCTCAAGAAAGAATACACAGAAGCACACAAACAAAGTGAAGAGAAGTATTAGGAAGGACAAGAGGGACTATGTGGATGGATTGGCAGCTGAAGCAGAACAGGCAGCTTACAGTGGAAACATGAAAATGTTATATGACATAACAAAGAGACTTTCAAGGAGAAGGATCAACAAACCAGAAAGGCCTGTCAAAGACAAGCAAGGGAAAGCTATTAATGAATTAGATCAGCAGTAGGATTGAATAGATGGGCTGAGCACTTTGAGGAACTCCTGAGACAGACCAGCACCACTGAACCCCCCTGTCCATTGAACCAACCATAACAGATCTGCCAATCAACTGTGACAAGCCAACCAAAGAGGAGATCAGAAAACCATCCACTCTGATAAAAAATGGAAAGCAGCTGGACCAGATGACATCCCAGCAGAGGCACTGACAGGCAGACCCTCAATACGACCAGTGGAGATGTTGTACCCACTCTTTGAAAGGATATGGGAGGAAAGAAGACGTGCTGACAAACTGGAAGGAAGGGTATATCTCATCAAGCTTCCCAAAAAGGTGACCTTAGCGACTGCAACAACTACAGGGGCATCACATTGCTATCAGTGCCAGGCAAAGTCTTCAACCGAGTCCTTTTGGAGAGGATAAAGACACAGTCGACCCACAGCTGAGAGATCGAACAGGCAGGTTTCCGTCAAAACAGGTCATGCACAGACCAGATCGTAACGCTCCGCATCATAGTTGAGCAGTCCCTGGAGTGGAACTCACCGCTATACATTAACTTTATTGACTTTGAGAAAGCGTTCGACAGTGTAGATCGAGAAATCCTCTGGAAACTTCTTCGACATTATGGTGTCCCCTTAAAAATAGTTCAAACTGATCGAGAAATCATATGAGGGTATGTCCTGCACAGTTATCCATGGAGGGCAGCTAACAGACAGCTTCCAGGTACGAACAGGAGTCAGACAAGGATGCTTGCTTTCCCATTCCTTTTCCTACTGGCTATAGACTGGATTATGAAGAAATCCACCAGGAAAGAAGAAATGGAATCCAATGGACTTTTGCTAAAACAGCTGGACGACCTGGACTTTGCGAGATGACCTTGCTCTCCTTACACATAGCTATCAACAGATGCAAGAGAAAACAAATCTAGTGAATGCCACTGCAAAGGAGGTCGGCCTTAGCATACACACATCTAAAACCAAGATCCTGAAAATTAACTCCACCAGCACAAATGCAGTCACCCTAAACGGAAGTAAACTGGAGGAAGTAGAGTCCTTTACTTATCTGGGTAGCATCATAGATCAGCAGGGTGGAACAGATGCAGATGTCAAAGCAAGGATCGGAAAAGCAAGAGCCGCCTTTATCCAGCTCAAGAACATCTGGAATTCCAAAGAGCTGTCTCTGAACACCAAAATTCGCCTGTTCAATACCAATGTAAAGTCAGTCCTATTATATGGAGCTGAGACCTGGAGGATTACGAAGACCACCACTAAGAGAGTCCAGGCCTTTATCAACAGCTGCCTTAGGAAAGTTCTCCAAATACGATGGCCTGACACCATCACCAATGCCAGCCTCTTAGAACGAACCGGCCAAGCTTCAATAGAAGAGGAGATCAGGAAGAGAAGGTGGGGATGGATAGGCCACACATTACGAAAGCCGGCAAGCAATATCACTAGGCAAGCATTGAGTTGGAATCCTCAAGGAAAAAGAAAGAGAGGTCGGCCTAGAAACACCTGGAGGCGAGAATTTGAAGTGGACATCACCAGGATGGGGTTCAGCTGGAAGCAGCTGGAGAGAATGGCTCAGGATAGAAGTCGCTGGAGAACTTTAGTTGGTGGCCCATACCCCGATAGGAGTGACGGGCAATGATGATGATGAACGAATATGGAAGCTAAAGTTTAAAGAGTATCTCAAAAAAAAAATTATGCTTACAATTGCTAGTACAGCTCTTAGCGTCACTCAGAACATCCATCGGGTTTATTTATATTTTATTTACACTGGGAGAAAAGAACAACAAAGGAGATTTATAAACTAATGATCTCCCTTTGAGCTAACAGGCGAAAGAAAACAAAACAAAAAGTTGAAAAACTCTCTGCCTGTAACTCAAAATGTAGGAAAATAATAATAGCGAAATAAATATGATGACTAATTCTTTACAATATTCTTCATTTATAAACATTATAAAATAATTTTTATTTGAAATTAAAAATAAAACCTAATATTAAGAATAATCTTAGAATATCATCGTCATCCAATTTTAAATGTAGGTCATAAACTTCCCAAGATCATAGTCTGGGGTCCCTCCAATCTCAACCAACTGTCAGAGGCCCCAGACACTTATTCGGGTTGCAGCCCCATTGGGGGGGGGACAAAAAAAACCGAAAGAGTGAATGTAGCCCCACCAAAGTAAAGCTGCAATGGCCAAAATGTACCACGAAATCCACTGATCATTGTCTTTCACAGATATGTTGTCTATCATGTAAGGTATTCTACAGCAAGGGCCAGGTTCTACAGCAGGGGCCAGGCCAATAGCGGAGGGGGGGGGCAGGAAATAAATGTTACTAAGTAGAGCAAACAAGCAGAGAGGGCCAGATAAAACGCAGGGGGCACCGGCCCCAGGCCCCCCGCACGCTACGGGCCTGATGAGAGCAGCATTCCAGTTTACATTTTAAGGAGCCTCTACATAGTCAAAATGTAGTAAACAAAAGTAATTCAATGATGCGTTACGAACCAAAACTACGTAGCACATAATATCCATAGAACACCATGCACTACCTCAACCAGAGGTCAACACGCACGTTCAGTGTGCAGTGGTGCAGACAGTTTAAAAATTCGGTCCATTTACGAATCGGCTCATGAGCAGAGTTTGGCTAGGTCGTGAACCGAAAGGTCTGCTGTGCATTCTGGATAATTTTTCTTTGTTACAGTTACAGTAATAATTTCTATTATGAGATTAAAAAAAAAATTCCGAGGCGAATTTAATGCCCCGACGTAGGAAAGACCCAACACAAACCAAATGTATACATTTATCAACATTAAAAGTACTACCCCCTCACAACCGACTTTAATCCACCCCTGGCAGTAATCTAATATCGAGCCCCCATTTAAAAATAGTGACTATAGACAGCTTTTGCAAGTGGCGACTCGAATAACCGCCCCAAGCCTCGCGCATGAGGGGGTGGGGGTGGGGCAGGCCCGTAGCGTGCGGGGGCCCCCCTCTGCTTTTTTGTTCTACTTAGTAAAATGTATTGCCTGCTATAGAATGCCTGGCACCCTACTGTAGAATTTTCACGCTACGGGGCTGGGGGGTGGGGAAAGTTCTAGTGATTGTTTATATGTTACGGCTAACGATTGCTAGCCGGCCAAGTAGCGAATGATGGCTGGGTGCTACCGGCCAATGTCGAAGTGACGATGTGAACCGCATGTTGTGAAAGAGAAAGAAACATCAATTACGAACTTTTTTTGAGACTGGGGAAACAATTAAAGCTAGATAAATGTATTACAGTACAAACAGTTTAAAACACTGGGCGTGGCGGACTATTATTTTTTTTTTTATTTCATATGAACTGATTCAGTTGAGATTTGAGTGTTCCGTGGATCAAATGGTACTGGGCAGCCAAAGAAACATTACATTATTTCCTTTTTTTAAATTTACTTTGGTGTATTGCCCTCGGGATTTTGCGACTTTCCATGGACACGAATTAAACCGAGAGCTGTGAGCGGCAGTGGCATTATAAATGACAACAATCTAAAATATAAATAATCAACGCCCCCCCACCCACCCCTCAGCGAGCCGCGGTGAAATTATCAAACGGTGACCGGTCCGTGGCGAGATAAAAGGTTGGCGACCACTGATCTAATCTGTTGGCAATACATGTTATCCCACTCTGGCACAATAATGGTCACTTTTGATGTAATCTTTGATTTTACCCTTCTACATATCAATGAAAAAAATAGACCAAAGCCACATTTCGTAAAATTAGGCAGGCTGACTTTCCGCGCCAAAAAAAAAAAGAACGTCTTTATCATATCAATCTTTGTTACAATATTATTCAGACAGACACTTTCAGTAATTAAAACAGCTTTGTTAATTTCACACAACAATATCAACAAAGTTATGGGGTTTTAATTATCTCAATAACTGATCTCAACTGTATCTGTTCAAATTAAACAAAAAGCCATCTGCTACGCCAAGTGGTAGGCTTCAAGTAAGAGCTATTCTCTGAAGCGTGGACATTACACAATAACAATGATTTCGTTTCAATGCCTGCTTTCACCGACGAAACGATCCCTCGGGTTGATAGGTCAACAGCACAGCTTACTAACCACGGGTAAGTCCTACACTGCTGGTGTGCTACTTAGGTGAAGCATTTGAATAAAAGCTAACGTCACGCTGACCAGTGGTCAAGCTCATAGTGCGAGGCGAGGGGTAAAACTTTCACACTGATAGTATTTGTAATTAGCTGACAGTTTCTCAATATTGTGATGCAAATATTAGCTAAAAAAAAGTGTGTTGTAGGTTTGATAAGTCTTTGAAAAATTATCCACCATCCTTTAGAATTAGTTTATCGTACGGACACACAAGACAGGTAAATCTGCCACACCCATGAACTGAAAATGGAATCATCCACTATTGCGTTATTCTTACGCAAAGACAAACATTGGTTAGAAAATCGGAATTGAATACAATGTAGTGTGCTGTTCTCAAAATCGGATGGACACATTGTAGTGTATAGTTTTTTAAGAATTGTTTATTTGTTTTTCTATTCTTATTTTTTTGGTAGGATTTTCAACGATAAATTGAAAGACAATTAAATATTTCTTGGGAAAGATATTTACAGATTTTTTATTTTAGAAGAATTGATAAGTTTAAAGATAAGTAAATCAGAATTGTTACAATAACTCCGGAGTTTGTGTTGATTTTCCACGCAGGAGAAAAAAAAACAACTTTTATTAGAATGAACACGGATAATGCATTTACTTTTGGTGCTAAGTTTGCAGACGATGGAAAAGAAACGAATTCTTGTAAGTACTATTCCCTTGTCTTATCCCTAATTAGATGCCAGGTATCGAAATTTCACCATGACCATGGGCGTCCGTGGCTGTATCACAATGACGCCATCCTATAGTCAATACTGGCTATAACTGTTTATGAAAACTTAAGCAATATAATATAGATAAGTGATAAATCATTTAATAGAAAATCATTGCTATGCATAGGTTTCTTAAAAAAAACTGATAACTTAAAACGAGCATTTTTTTTTTTTTTTTAATTTTGATATGATGTGCTTCATTCACTCAGCCCTATATCACTTATATACTAAGTTATTTGCCCCAATAATGGCAGAATCAGAACATGTCCATGTTACAGGTAACTGTACACAGTTCACATTCCTACCAGAAACAACAGATCCCAATAAGTAACCCACCCCATAATCTCGCTGTTAATGAATGACATTTCGATAAGATTGTGATACCTTTAATTAATTTGTTAATCTATCATTTCTTTAACATTAGGACTAATATTAATTATCATTAGACATGTTACAATCAAATCATAATCAAAACAACCAATCGCTCTTTTGATAAGAAAAATACGTTATGTCTAATCTTTTTGTTCATATCATACAAATCACAAGAGTTTCGATCAAAGCTTATGGCAATCATATGATGGGCATGCCAGTTTAAACAGGCAGCTCTAGACTGGCAAACTGTAACCTTGGTGATTCTTTCCATGATTCGCTCTTTCTACAGTCTCTGCCAGGGGGAGAGAGAAAGGAGGATTGGGGGGGGGTATTGTAACAAGAAATAAAAAACTTACGGTAATAAAGACAAAAAAAAATTATGGATGATAACTTTAATAATACTATTTTCTTGCCAGATTGTTTATTTTCTTTACAGCAACACAGTAGCACAAGACTCCCCAGATCCATTAGATGACATTTTAAATTATTAGTACATGTCAGAGATGGGATACACTAGTAAATACCTGTACTTGGAGTAAATTCAGGAGTACTTGTTACTCTTTGTAGCCTACTCGTATTTGCATATAGTAGACATGTATTCATACTTGTACTTAAATGGCGAGTACTTGTACTCATACCTGTACTTGCATGGTCAGTACTTGTACTCATACCTGTACTTTCATGGTCATTACTTGTACTCATACTTGTAGTTACATGGCCAGCACTTGTACTCACTCTTGTACTTGCATGGTCAGTACTTGTACTCACACTTGTACTTACATGGTCAGTACTTGTACTCATAGCTAAACTTACATGGTCAGTACTTGTACTCATACCTGTACTTGCGTGGTCAGTATTTGTACTCATACTTGTAGTTACATGGCCAGTACTTGTACTCACTCTTGTACTTGCATGGTCAGTACTTGTACTCACACTTGTACTTACATGGTCAGTACTTGTACTCATAGCTGTACTTGCATGATCAGTAATTGTACTCACACTTGTACTTACATGGTCAGTACTTGTACTCATACCTGTACTTGCATGGCCAGTACTTGTACTCATACTTGTAGTTAAATGGCCAGTACTTGTACTCATACCTGTACTTGCATGACCAGTACTTGCACTCTCTCTTGTACTTGCATGGTCAGTACTTGTACTCACACTTGTATGTACATGGTCAGTACTTGTACTCACACTTGTACTTACATGGTCAGTACTTGTACTCACACTTGTACGTACATGGTCACTTATTGGAACATCTTTGGTACATCATATATTAATTATTTGCTTTTTAGATGCTTCAAATTTCTGCCCAGCAATAGAAAACCAGATGACTCCTCAGCACCACAGAGAACAGCCAGTGTTCCCTACTCACTCATCTGGCCTTCTTCACTTGCATGAAAATAGCCAGGTGAATGGTATGGTTACTTTTTTTTTTTTGTATTTAGTAGAACATCTATTAGTATATATTATTAGTAGATTAAAAAATATACTTTTTCTGCTTAGACATGTTTTATTAATACTTTCACTTATTATTCTGATCTTAATTTTTTTATTACCCTGGTACTGTGTTGTCAAACACAAAAGAATATCTTGTGGGAAGAATGAAGAAAATTGCTTCCCCTGTTTTGATATTTCTTAGCAAAATCTAATATAAAATCTATAAGTAATTTAGACTTATATATCTATTTATTCATCCAGACACATGAACATAATTTTGGTAGTTCATGTTTTAATTTTTTATCTTTAATTTCTTAATGTTTATTTATTGATCGTGGGGGGTTTAGTTTGTCCTCTCAGTTCCCACCCATTCTCTGACTGATCCCATCTATTTCCTTGAAGTTAAACTTTAGTCACAAATCCACCTTTACCTGGTGTATCACAAATCAACATTTACATGATGTATCACAAATCAACATTTATATGATGTATCATAAATCAACATTTACATGATGTACTTCTTTATCCAACTACAAAACATTTTTGTCTCTGAAAGTGATATATATATATGTATACTTTCTGATCAGATTATATTACTATTTTTTTTTTCCAAAGATATTTCCAGTTCTGCCTTAGCCAAGGCTCTGAGTACACTAAGTGCTGATAAAAATAGACGTCCAAGAGGTGAGAAAAAACCGATACCAGAGGAACAGAAAGATGACAAATATTATGAAAGACGTCGTCGAAATAATGATGCAGCCAAGAAGTCTAGAGATACCAGGAAACAAAGAGAGGACCAGCTGGCCACTCGTGCCAGTTGTCTTGAGAGAGATAACTCTGTACTCCGTGTGCAGATATTATCCATGAGGGAAGAAGCCAAGAAGTTGAAAGAGTTGTGGATTAAAAAATGTCAAGGGCTAGCTCTTAGTTGTCAGCTCCAGCAAAATTTTCCACAGAGTCGAGGAAATGGACAGACCCAGATGCCGAATCAAAATCATGCTTCCTTTCCTCTTCCAGGGAGATAATCTCACCCAAGGCAGTTTTAAATAGTATATATTTAAAAGGATTATACATTTCAATATTAGAAGTATGTTTTAATGTTAGTAATATATATATGTATAGGATGTATAAAGTCTTTTGTGCAATAGCTTATAACAAAATTCACTTTTACAGAATGAAAAATGTACCATATACTGTATCTAAAATTTAGCTATTGATAATTTTTAGTATACAATTTTAATATAATATAATACAAAAAAAATTCCAATCCTAGTATATTTTAGTATCTAGTTTTTGACTTAACAATACCTTCTCCCACTCTTCTTCATTATTGTTCAGTAAATTATATAACTTTGTAACTAATCATTATAAAATTTAAAATCCATTTGAATATAAATAACTGAAAAACTCTGAATGATTGAAGGCGAATTGAAAAATTAGATTATCGACTCAGACACTAGAACTGTTGCTGCAAAATTTTGACCACTTTATCTTATTTTTCACTGGAGTACTGTACTACACTTCTCACTCAAAACCTCATGGCTACTAATTTTTTGTGTGCAAAAACTCATTAAAATTTCATATTGAAGCACATTTAAAAAAAAATAGTTTGGATTTTCTGAGATTATGAAATAAAATCTCATTTAGCTGATAACGAAATGAAATTTTTGTCTCTGGTACTCAGTCTGTTGCAAATGTAAATGTATGATTTAGTTATACCCAGTGTACTTTTTCTAAAAAAAAAACAACTCCTATTTATGTTATAAAAGAAAAAACTGACAATAAAGTGCAGTAAACAGTAAATTTTTTAACAAAAAAAAAAAGCTGCCAGAACACCGTTTCAGAACAAAGCACAGGTTATACATACACTATATTGATAGAGTATGTTATCGAAATAACTTTATTTTTCAAATATGTATAGCATGTCAGTAAATGTTGTGCATTTGTTCCTAGTACTTGGTGTATCTTTTTTTTTTTTTGATGTTTGTATCTATCTGGATGTTTTTTTATATACTAGAAATGCTACTGAAATTTCATAGGTTAGTGCAAGTAAAAAATATCTCAGGTTTTTGAAGGATGAAATTAAATGCAATAATTCAATTTATATATTAGTTCAGTGTTTTCAAATTTACTTGTATTGAAAGATGTGAAAAAGTTTTGTTTCAATGTTCTTGTGTTTAAAATACTTGTTTTTTATTTTAAAAAAATTTCATTAGCATAAGTAGAAGGAACAGTGTGACATTTACTTAGTCGCCATCCATGGTAGGCAGTGCCAGCCTTACTAATTGTGGTGCCCAATTTAAAGGATGATTGCGAGGCCCATTTTATAATTTTGTCTACACTAGCAACTATTACTATTAATTTGCTAAATGTAAATTAAGGGGCCCAATTTGGAGCAATCAGCCTAATGCTGACCCTGATGGTAGGCATCTACCATGCTGTAGTACATCGTGCCATGGGCAGCTTTCTCAGAGTTCACACTGGGTGTCACTTACAATAGTGATGTCATTGTGCCAAACAAAGCAAGTATTCTCTAATTATATAATGCCTTTCATGAATAGCGAAATATAGCACATAATTTTTTTTAAAAGTATCAACTGATACACAAATACAATAATGGTGTGAAAGGAAACTCTATGATGTCACCTTTGACACTCTTAACATAGACTCAACTAAGATGTTTACTTTATATTTTGAAGATATGGTTTCATATATTAATATATGTGGACATCTCACAACACAGTAGAGACATTTCTCCCACCGTGACCTCTGTGACCTCAGAAGTAGTTCAATAAACAACAACATGTTGAATTTGAGGTTTCCATTGTGATCAAAATGTCGCCCAGTTATAGTTATAGCAGGCTGTGCTCTGCATTCACATACTCCTCTGTTTGTCTGCAAGTCCGTCCGAGGATCAGTCCATATTCATACATTGACGCTCGTATACGCTTACCCATCAACTCGTTTCTCCATTCAGCAACTAGTTTATCTATCTGCATTCCCATGCACACATTGGCATGTCTGTCCAAGTAGTTTATCTGTCTGCATTCGCATGCACACATTGGCATGTCTGTATGTCTGTCCAACTAGTTTATCTGACTGCATTCCCATGCACACATTGACATGTCTGTATGTCTGTCCAAGTAGTTTATCTGTCTGCATTCCCATGCACCTATTGGCATGTCTGTATGTCTATCCAAGTAGTTTATCTGTCTGCATTCCCATGCGTGCATTGACCTGTCTGTCCAACTAGTTTATCTGTCTGCATGTCCATCTATTCATCTAGCGATGCGTCCCTATACTAATTAATCCACCTGGTAGTTCGCCTGTCCATTCATTTATTTCGCACTCGTTCGTCTGTGCTTCCATTGGTCGATTCACCGTGGTCCAATCATTCTTCTAGCTTCTTATTTAATTCACCAAACCACGTGCCTGTCAGTCGTCTGTCCATGAATTCAAACATCACCCCCCCCCCTCTATATGTATACACGTCAAACCTTTTGTTTTTGTCGTTGTTGAACCTTAGCCATATAGCAAGGACTGTAAATGTCAGTTAATGTTACTATCAAAGCTTTTTTTTTTTTTACATTTTCGGGGAAACCCTAAAAAAAAAAAGAAGTAAATTTAGGGCTCGAGGGAAATTCACATTAGCAGTTGTTTGCGAATCTCGGGGATTCTATATTAATATTTAAATGAACGTATTTGACAGACTCCATCTCCATCTCCCCCTCCCCCCTCATCCCATTTTTAAAGTTAATATTTGAAAGCAGGTATTTAACCGACCTCTTTACTTATGCTTATACACAAAACCTTTCCTAGGTATTCAAGGGCCCCTAGACAGAGACTTTCAGAGATGTCAGGGGCCCCTAGGCATAGGTACCTTTGAGGCATAGGTCTCATCACATTTAATATAAATTAGTACAACAGTACAACTACTTGACGGGGGCCGCTTTCGCAGTTGGGACCCTAGGCTGTTGCTAGTTGCCCCATTCATAATAACGGCCCTGCACATATGTTAACATTTGTATTTTCTGATTTTCATGACACAGACCTGTTCGAACGTTTACGAGGGTGTTAGGCAAAGGTACATTTGCACCCCCCACCTTACAAATAACGCTGCAAAGACCTTAGCCTGCAAACGTCAGGTTGTGAATCAGGCCCGTGGCGTGCGGGAGGGGGGCGCAGGAGGCCGGCCCCCCCTGCGTTTTGTCTGCCCCCCCTGCTTATTTGTTCTACTTAGTAAAATGTATTAACTGCCCCCCTCCCCCCTGCTATTGCCAGACCCCCTGCTGTAGAATGCCTGGCCCCCCTCCTGTAAAATTTTCACGCTACGGGGCTGTTGTGAATAATGTTTTGAAAAAATTACAATCCCCAAAATGTTTAGTCATTTAATGTGTTCAGTTTGCCCTTCCCTAAGGCTCATATTTAGATCTCGACAGAGAGCTCCCATATCAGCGGGGAGCCTAAGCAGCTGTCGAGTTGGCCAATCCATGTGAAATAGTTTTGCTATCTTTCATTGTATTAATAAAATAATAAAAAAAAAAAACTAAACAAACCTACGCTTACAAGTTCACAGTTTCATCTACTCTCGTAAAGACATGTTGACGTCCACTCACAAGATAGTAAAAAACTGCCACAAGTTAAAAACACCACAATTTCGTTGAATTGTAAAATTTTCTTCTAAAAAAAAAATCGTTCTCTTTACACATTGTAAAATTGTACATTTTTTTTCTGGGAAACACCAAAAAAAAAAATTTCCAATTAATTGCGCGAAGTTAAAAAAAAAATAATTGAGCAACCTGTTGACATGCTGGTGGGATATTTTTATAGTTAATATTTATGTTTATCGCGAGATGCGGACATTTTAAATTAATTCGAAGCATTCCCTTTTTCAAGTCAATAAAGGGACACCAGCCTGTTTCTTGATTTTTATTTACTGCATCGGTGATCGCACTTAATACATATAGGCCTACACGCGTGTTCAGAGCCGCTACGTTCTATAGTACAAGGGGGTGCGAAACACACAGGCGGCAGACTCTGGGACAGCCCCGTAACGTGAAAATTTGACAGCCAGCAGGGGCCAGGCATTCTACAGCAGGGGCCAGGCAATAGCGGGAGGGGGGGGGGAAGGGCAGGTAATACATTTTACTAAGTAGAACAAATAAGCAGGGGGGCCAGACAAAACGCAGGAGGGGGGCACGGCCCCCTGCCCCCCCCCACACGCTACGGGCCTGCTCTGAGAGGTGGTAAAATCTTCCCGTTAAAAAAAAAAAACCAGAATCTCGAACGTAAACAAAGCAATAAACTTTCAAAGGTATCAATTCTAAATGCATGTAATCGTGTAAGCTTTTCTAAATTTCCTACGTATCTGCTTATTTAACTTTCATTTTTTAAAAAAAAAACTGTATTTTGTTTCATGTGAACAATAATGCTGGATAAATAAGAGGAAAAAAAGCAGCCCCAAAACACAACTGACCGTTTTATGTACAAACAACAAGGTCGTTATTGTTGGATAAATCTACATTCAAAAGGCAGCTACAAACATTATGGTTGATTTCATGGTCGGTACATTTCTTAACGTGTCTTTTATTTAAAAAAAAAAAACAGGTTTTAGGAATGAATAGGTTCTAGGAATGAGTAGGTTTTAGGAATGAGTGGGTTTTAGGAATGAGTGGGTTTTAGGAATGAGTAGGTTTTAGAAATGAATACGTTTCAGGAATGAATAGTCTCTAGGAATGAGTAGATTTTAGGAAGAAACACGAGGCTCCCACGTTGGACAACAATAATGATGGAAATATAAGGAGGGCCCGTCGATCGTTATATAATGTGTAAATAAATGGGAGGTAACCCGATATTTATAGATTGTCAGAGGCCCCCGCTAGGGGTCAAATCCTTTCATGGCGGTGGTCATGCTGCATATATTTAAAAATGATGGACAACTGAATCACGACTGTTTGACAAATGAATGACAACTGTCGGACAACTGTATGGCAATTGAAAGACAACTGTATGACAACTGTGTGACAACTAATGACAACTGTGTGACAACTGTATGAAAGCTGAATGACAGTTGTTTGACCACTGATGACAGCTGTATGTCAACTGAAAGACAACTGTATGACAACTAAATGACAACTGTGTAATAACTGAATGATTACTGTATGACAACTGTGTAACAACTGAATGACAACTATGTGACAACTGTATGACTGTATGACGAATGAATGACAACTGTGTGACACCTGTATGACTGAATAATAACTGTGTAAGTAGTGTATCTCATATGTGGAACAAAGGAATGACAACTGTGTAACAACTGAATGCCAACTGTAGGACAACTGTGTGACAACTGAATGACAACTGTAGGACAACTGTATGACAACTAATGACAACTGTGTGACAACTGTATGAAAACTGAATGACAGTTGTCTGACAACTGAATGACAGCTGTGTGACAACTGTATGCCAACTGAGTAAGAACTATATCACAACTGTATGACAACTGAATGACAACTTATGACAACTGAATGACCACTGTGTAACAACTGAATGACAACTGTATGACAACTGTGTGACAACTGAATGACAACTGTGTGACAACTGTATGAAAACTGAATGACAACTGTTGGACAACTGTGAAACAACTGAATGACAACTGTATGACAACTGAATGACAACTGTAGTGCAACTTAATTACAGCTGTATGACAATCGAATGACAAATGAATGACAACTGAATGACAATCGAATGACAAATGAATGACAACTGAATGACAACTGAGTGACAACTGAATAGACAATCTACTAATATCCCTTAATGATTTAAGTGAAGGTCCTATATTTTTTAACTACGTCTGATTTAAAACAGCAATTAAGATCATTTAATTTTTTTCAGACCATCTAAACATTTAAAAAACAAAAACAAAAGACAAGATCAAAATTGCCAAGCGCCGTTGTTTACATCATAAACAATTCAATTCTTTACTATTTATTTAGCTTAATGATGGATAATACAATTTAATTCTTAACACTAGGCATGAGTGAAATGCACAGATTGTCTTTTTTTATATGGTGGAATGGTTAATGGAAAGAACAACCGGGAATATCCTATAAATAAAGTGCATGCACATTCAATTAATGAGAAAGGTACGAAACGGAATTTCCCTTTAAGAGACTGTATAGATTGGCTATTCCATAGGGTCAACTAAAGAAATGCATACTCCGCTGTCGGGACTTTGTTTTTGCGTAACCCAAAACAAAATTTAAAGATTTATCTGTTGTCATCTGAAAGTATTAAATTTCTGATATACTTTGTTTCTCGAAAGGTGTGTGTGTGTGTGTCCCCCAGTTCAAAGTGAAATGCTAATCACGAGTTTCACATTTCGTCACCGTCAAATGAGCCGTTGCTAGCTACTGCGGCGCTCTGAATACCTTTCTTATTTTGGCAAGCTTAATTATTTCTCACTGTTATTTCCGCAGAAGGATCAGAGCACTTATCAGGGACCCCCCGGGCTAATAATGGGGAATGAGAGGCCCCCGGGCTAATAATGAAGTATGAGAGGCTCCGGGCTAATAATGGGGTATGAGAGGCCCCGGGCTAATAATGGGGTATGAGAGGCCCCGGGCTAATAATGGGGTATGAGAAGCTCCGGGCTAATAATGGGAAATGAGAGGTCCCCGGGGCTAATAATGGGGTATGAGAGGTCCCCGGGGCTAATAATGGGGTATGAGAGGCCCCGGGCTAATAATGGGGTATGAGAGGCCCCCGGGCTAATAATGGGGTATGAGAGGCCCCTGGGCTAATAATGGGGTATGAGAGGCCCCGGGGCTAATAATGGGGTATGAGAGGCCAACGGGCTAATAATGGGGTATGAGAGGCCCCCGGGCTAATAATGGGGAATGAGAGGCCCCCAGGCTAATAATGGGGTTTGAGAGGCCCCCGGGCTAATAATGGGGTATGAGAGGCCAACGGGCTAATAATGGGGTATGAGAGGCCCCCGGGCTAATAATGAAGTATGAGAGGCCCCGGGGCTAAGAATGGGGTATGAGAAGCCAACAGGCTAATAATGGGGTATGAGAGGCCCCGGGCTAATAATGGGGTATGAGAGGCCCCGGGCTAATAATGGGGTATGAGAGGCCCCGGGCTAATAATGGGGTATGAGACGCTCCGGGCTAATAATGGGGAATGAGAGGTCCCCGGGATAATAATGGGGTATGAGAGGCCCCCGGGCTAATAATGGGGTATGAGAGGCCCCCGGGCTAATAATGGGGTATGAGAGGCCAACGGGCTAATAATGGAGTGTGAGAGGCCCCCGGGCTAATAATGGGGTATAGAGAGGCCCCGGGCTAATAATAGGGGTATGAGAGGCCCCCGGGCTAATAATGGGGTATGAGAGGCCCCGGGCTAATAATGGGGTATGAGAGGCCAACGGGCTAATAATGGATGTGTGAGAGGCCCCCGGGCTAATAATGGGGTATGAGAGGCCCCCGGGCTAATAATGGGGTTTGAGAGGCCCCCGGGCTAATAATGGGGTATGAGAGGCCCCCGGGCTAATAATGGGGTATGAGAGGCCCCCGGGCTAATAATGGGGTATGAGAGGCCCCCGGGCTAATAATGAAGTATGAGAGGCCCCGGGCTAATAATGGGGTATGAGAGGCCAACGGGCTAATAATGGAGTGTGAGAGGCCCCCGGGCTAATAATGGGGTATGAGGGGCCCCGGGGCTAATAATGGGGTATGAGAAGCCCCGGGCTAATAATGGGGTATGAGAGGCCCCCGGGCTAATAATGGGGTATGAGAGGCCCCCGGGCTAATAATGGGGTATGAGAGGCCAACGGGCTAATAATGGAGTGTGAGAGGCCCCCGGGCTAATAATGGGGTATGAGAGGCCCCCGGGCTAATAATGGGGTATGAGAGGCCCCCGGGCTAATAATGGGGTATGAGAGGCCCCCGGGCTAATAATGGGGTATGAGAGGCCAACGGGCTAATAATGGAGTGTGAGAGGCCCCCGGGCTAATAATGGGGTATGAGAGGCCCCCGGGCTAATAATGGGGTTTGAGAGGCCCCCGGGCTAATAATGGGGTATGAGAGGCCCCCGGGCTAATAATGGGGTATGAGAGGCCCCCGGGCTAATAATGGGGTATGAGAGGCCCCCGGGCTAATAATGAAGTATGAGAGGCCCCGGGCTAATAATGGGGTATGAGAGGCCAACGGGCTAATAATGGAGTGTGAGAGGCCCCCGGGCTAATAATGGGGTATGAGGGGCCCCGGGGCTAATAATGGGGTATGAGAAGCCCCGGGCTAATAATGGGGTGTGAGAGGCCCCGGGCTAATAATGGGGTATGAGAGGCCCCCGGGCTAATAATGAGGTATGAGAGGCCAACGGGCTTATAATGTGGTATGAGAAGCCAACGGGCTAATAATGGGGTATGAGAAGCCAACGGGCTAATAATGGGGTATGAGAGGCCCCCGGTCTAATAATGGGGTATGAGAGGCCCCCGGGCTAATAATGGGGTATGAGAGGCCCCGGGGCTAATAATGGGGTATGAGAAGCCAACGGGCTAATAATGGGGTATGAGAGGCCCCCGGGCTAATAATGGGGTATGAGAGGCCCCCGGGCTAATAATGGGGTATGAGAGGCCCCGGGCTAATAATGGGGTATGAGAGGCCCCCGGGCTAATAATGGGGTATGAGAGGCCAACGGGCTAATAATGGGGTATGAGAGGCCCCCGGGCTAATAATGGGGTATGAGAGGCCCCCGGGCTAATAATGGGGTATGAGAGGCCCCCGGGCTAATAATGGGGTATGAGAGGCCCCCGGGCTAATAATGGGGTATGAGAGGCCAACGGGCTAATAATGGGGTATGAGAGGCCCCCGGGCTAATAATGGGGTATGAGAGGCCAACGGGCTAATAATGGGGTATGAGAGGCCCCCGGGCTAATAATGGGGAGTGAGAGGCACCCGGGCTTATAATGGGGTATGAGAGGCCCCCGGGCTAATAATGGGGTATGAGAGGCCCCGGGCTAATAATGGGGTATGAGAGGCCCCCGGGCTAATAATGAAGTATGAGAGGCCCCCGGGCTAAAAATGGGGTATGAGAGGCCCCCGGGCTAATAATGAAGTATGAGAGGCTCCGGGCTAATAATGGGGTATGAGAGGCCAACGGGCTTATAATGGGGTATGAGAGGCCCTGGGCTAATAATGGGGTATGAGAAGCCCCGGTTATCAAATATTAAAACATAAAAACTGACTACTTGCTGGAAATATCACAAGTTATTGTCGTTAAGCTTAGACATTTTAGATGTATGCTAGTAGTATTGGTAAACACAGGAGCGTATTTAACGGCGGGCCTATAGATCACATTTATACGGCAATTTTTTGCTGTGAGTCTTTTCTAAAATCCCAAATATTTTCTAAAACGGTCGGGAACCTTAGCCGACCTTAATCCGCTTCTGGGTAAACATGACACTAGCTAGATATTTCAGACAAGGCCGTTTTAAGGTCATCGTAGGCCCTAGGCACTTTCAAAGTCGTAGGCCCTCCCCGATTTCATTTTTTAATATTTTTCAAGAATGCACCGGCACTTATTTGCCATTCTGGCTTTCGTAGGCCCTTGAAAAGTCCGTAGGCCCTAGGCACTATCAAAGTCGTAGGCCCTCCCCGATTTCATTTTTTAATATTTTTCAAGAATGCACCGGCACTTATTTGCCATTCTGGCTTTCGTAGGCCCTTGAAAAGTCCGTAGGCACTGTGCCTATATGATAAAGCGGCCCTGATTTCAGATCAATTAAATACAAGATTAAGGGATGATTAGTAATACTCAATGGCCAGAGGCGGGTATAGTGGCTGGCTTACCGGGTGCGCGCCTATGGCCTCCGACTTAACCCTTTTAAAGATTTATATTTATCAATACGTTGTTTTTTTTTACAGCGCCAGAAGACTCTATTAACATACAAGTACAGCGTGGACATAATTTAGCTGTATTAATGTGTTGGCTGGATTGATCTTACAATGACTGCTGTTCAACACATTATAAAGTACACCGAATGCGCACAGTCAATTGAAATATTTGTTTAATTGTGCTATTGTGTATCAATGTGCTACAGTATATTAAGAAAACAAGCAATTAAGCCTGTTCCATTCTGGACACAGGACGTGTTAGCGCATTTTCGTGTTATGTATCAGTACGTTTGTTAGCTTTCAGTAAATATTTGTAAATTTTGAAAATGTTTATAAATTCAATTGTGTAATGCATATATCTGTAAAAAAATATTATAAAGACGTTTCTTTATATTTGAAAAAAAAATATTTTCTCTTAAATCTAACTACAAGTGGTTTGTGGTTACTGAAATAGGACTCATAATTGAAAACATTCGAAATTGTAGTCATTTAATCGTCCGAAAACTCCGTCAATTGTTGCATAGCTCTGATACTTTCAATTAAACTCAGAACACAAGCTTACTATTTCATTTGATGAGTTTCTTAACAAATCTTGGTGAAACTACGTGCTGCAGTATTTCGCACCAAATGAATGGGTTATTGAACGTATGAGGTGTATATATAATATATAAACCCCTTAGGAGCCCTGAAGCCCGGCCCTCAGAGGTCCTATCGCGCAATGAACTTTTGATGTACACATGGCAGGCCAAGACCTACAAAATGATATATACATCATGGGTCTAGGACTTATGGTTGTTGAGATCTAGGGTGATGACAGACAGACAGACAGACAGACAAAACGGGGACAATAGAGCATTTTTTTTCGAAAATGCTCTAAAAATGACGGCACTCAATAAAGTCTTTATAGAGTACTTTTATAATACAGATGCACTTTCTGTATCACTTCATAAGTTTTTTTTATGATATTCACTGATGTATTAATGAACATTAAACAACAGTAAACCGACCTAAATACAAAGGAATAATTTGTGAAGTGAAAGGCAATTTTTAATTTATTTGTGTTGCTGTTAATATTTCGTACTTTAAAAAAAAAATTAATTGCAAAAATGTTTGGCTGAACGAATATTTTTTCATGTGAATTTAGTGTCTGTTTCAATAAGTGCAGACATATTTAAATTTCATGTCTAACTAACTAATCAGTATTAAAAAACAAATTATAAAATAACAAAATAATTCATGGAGTAACGAAACAATTTTTTAAAATTTCTTCGGGCGATTTTATTGTATGTTTATCACTTCTACCAATAAATGGAAATTAAACAATGAAATTATTGACACCAATTGTTGGTAGTACTATCTTTTTCATCCAATAAAATATAACCATTATCTTTGTCTTGAGTTTGACTAAAGGCCATGCAGTGTTATAAAAAAAAAGTACAGTATAGGCCTACAATATAAATGATAGTCTATGTATATTCAGTGTATTACGATAGTCTAAAACCTTTGTTTTTAAAAGTTTCTATAGATATGTGAAATTAATAGTCATTCTATTCTTCAAAAAGTTTAATGAAAAAATTAAAATTATTTACGTTATCCAGACCAAGAATGAAAAGATGGTCTTTTATAGTTCAGAAATTCATTAATGTCCCTTTTTCCAGACCAAGAATGAAAAGATGGTCTTTTGAAATTCGTATTTTCATTTCCATTCCGCTTTCCGGACCAAGAATGAAAAGATGGTGTTTTGAAACTAGTAATGTCATTTACATTTCGCTTTCCTGACCAAGAATGAAAAGATGGTCTTTTGAATGATACTTTGTCGCGAGCATTCCTTTTGCCAGACCAGGAATGAAATGATGGCTTTTTAGCGATGAAATTTTCATTGATACTACGCTTTCCAGACCAAGAATGAAAAGATGGTCTTTTTAACGGTGCGTTTTCCGGAACATGTCTTTTTCCAGACCAGGAATGGAAAGATGGCCTTTTGAATTGCACATTTCCCGGAGCACTCCTTTTCCCGGACCAAGAATGGAATGAAGGTTTTTTTGACAAAGAATTTTTCTGTGCACTCCTTTTCCCGGACCATGAATGAAAGGAAGGTCTTTTAGAAATGACATCTTTTTCATCGGGTATTTCCTGATCACCACCCCCCATAGACGATGATTCGAAGAATTGTATTGAATCGTCATTCACTCCACTGTCTGAGTCAGATTTTTGGAAGCCATAAGTCACAGAGTTTGACAGACCTGATGGCTCTGCCCGGTCGGACACTATTCCGGTTCTCGGCTTTCGGGCAGATTTGGTGGCTAAAATATTTTTGTATGTCTGGATGAAATCCTGAACTGGAGATAATTCTTCCTGCGATTGGTCATCGGCGTACTTTTCAGACGGGTCTAGATGAACCACCGGTTTCACGGCGACGTCATTGTAATTTCCATTTTTCGCATTCAGATTTCGCAATGGGGAAAACCCGCTGTCATCATCATCATCATCTATCAGACGTCTTGGTTCGCCGTTACTAATTGCATCGTAGGGAATATCGTTTTCACCATCTTCAGAATTCAAACTGGTCTTATCGTTTAGCCGTTCGCCGTGTCTGTCGATAGCCATGTCTTTGTGGAGACCGAAATGAGTGTCAGCGTTCAGTAAGTGCAAGCAGTTGAGCAGACCTAAACAGTCTTTGAGATATTGAGAAAAACTTTCTTCGCCACCCGAAGACTCCGCATTCTCCGTATCTGGCAGATATGACTCACTATTGTGGTGAAACGGGTCGTTTATTGGGTACATTTCATTGGCCACTTCAAAGTCACGTGACCGGCCTCCTCCACGACTGGCCAAAACGAACAGATCATTCATATTTTTCTGTTTTTCATTTTGATCCGCATTTTCCAATTTTCGTTGATTCAAAAGTTTCAAAGCTTGTGCGATGCACTCCTTACCAAAGCTAGTAGACATAACTCTGTTATACACGGAGCCGTTTTGGCCAAACTCTAGCATTATACAAGCTTTTGTCAAAAGCTTCTTGTTCGATGCCAAGGCTAACCGGCTAGACCTTTTAAATCTGACAAATCCTTCCTTATGTTTAAATTTCATGACGTTGATCCTAATACCGTTGTTTTGACGTGTGACGTTCTTAATCAACTGTTCTACATTTGGTTTATTATTAAATTGTGTGTATTTCGGTTTTTCTAGTGAATAGTTTTGATCTGATTGCCTGGAAGAAAACGACGAAGCACTCCCTGGCTTAAGACTACGAAAATTTCCCTTCATCTTCTGGTCAGACAGAGCAGGGAACGGGGCCGTTTTGCTCACAACGTCCGATCTGCCTTTCTGATTGCTGACCATTCTGTGATGCACGCCCATGCTGCGGGGTCCGTAGCCCAACGCCCTTCCTTCGTTTCTCTTCTTTCCGCTCCATGAATGAAACCAAGGTTTTTTCACGAAGCCACTAAAAGGAATATCGTCCTCAGACGTTTGTAGCTTTGAATAACTTTGTCTTGTTTGTGAATTATCTTCCGAAAAGTCTCTAAGCCCTTCCAGACTGTCTTCAGCGTAACTTTGTTTTTCTTGAGAATCGAGAATTGCGTTTGCCTCGGGTCTTCTTCTCCTCTCACCCCCCGTGACTAGATTGTCTTTTGGACTCAGAGAAACTTTGACCGACGGGCTGTTTTCGACGACGAGTGGAAGCGCTGACGCGTGAGAAAAATTATTTGTCAACACAGATAGGCCCAGCGATGAAGAGATTAGCAAAACGGTCACACAAAATATCGATGGTAAACTAGAAAACGAATTTCGTTTGGTGAAAAAACCGGAGCGGTGTTGCGTATCCTTGGCGAAAAGAAAGAACATTTTTTTTTGTTTTTTTTTAAATATCTTCTTCAGTTGTTTCTGTTACATGAATACATAGAAAGACATGGTTTCATTGAGGTTCCAATTTTTGTGTGTGACCATCACACCTTCTACTTTGCTAGACGACAGCTCCGCACCGAATTAACCGACTGGACAACGGTTTTTCCCCCCTATCTGAGAAGTTTTCTATTCAGGAGCCAATCAAAAGCGCGCTATCGACCTGCCTCCGTAACAATGCCAGATAGTCGGAGACTCGCTTCGCGCAGAAAAGGTGCCAGTAATACGTTTATCATAGAATTGCGTATTGACGACGTGGGACAGAATTTGGTGGTCTCGCTTTATATCCTTTATCAACAACTCACCGATGCCCTCATACAAACTGACGTAAAATTACTTTTATCACTAATGTGCGTTGTATAAAAATAAGAGTTTGCATTTATTAATGACACTTTATTTAGCTCATGTCTGTTAACGCTTTATTTTTCACTTGTTAGCAATATACGATGCACCGGAAAGCATTCAACTTATAAACACGCTTACTAGTAACTTATTTCTATTGCAAATTTTATAATTATGTGTGTGTGTGTGTGTTTGTGTGTGTGTGTGTGTGTGTGTGTGTGTGTGTTATATGAGGAACTTTTGAAAAAAAGAAAACAATAGGGCTGTAGAGCGGGATAGAAAAACTTTAATGCTGTGAGGCCGTTTTAGTTATTTAAAAAAAAAGATGTATCAAGATAAATATTTGTTTTTTTTTATTTACGAATAAATAAAAGAAAAAATGAGAACTACAATATGAGTGGCGCGCGCTGGTACACACACACACACACACATACACATCCTTAGTTCATTGGGGTGGGGTGGGGTGGGGTGGGGAGAGACGTCCATATAATTGAGGATGGGGGAGGGGGGGCTAGGACAAAGTATTTGTCACGGCCCTTCTTAGCATCAGGCGTGATGGAAATTATTACTCAAGATTTGATTACTACTCACTTCATCTAGACTATTTCATTCTTCAGTACTTTTGTTTTGAATTATTTCCTCGGGGTGGAGTGGTGTCCTCGGAAGCGGTGGGGGGTGGGGGGGGGGTTGCAGGGGATGGAGGGGTTATATGACTGTGTACTTACCAGAGGGTCTCAAATATATGACTGTGTACTTACCAGAGGGTCTCAAATATATGACTGTGTACTCACCACGGGGTCTCAAATATATGACTGTGTACTTACCAGAGGGTCTCAAATATATGACTGTGTACTCACCACGGGGTCTCAAATATATGACTGTGTACTTACCAGAGGGTCTCAAATATATGACTGTGTACTCACCACGGGGTCTCAAATATATGACTGTGTACTTACCAGAGGGTCTCAAATATATGACTGTGTACTCACCACGGGGTCTCAAATATATGACTGTGTACTTACCAGAGGGTCTCAAATATATGACTGTGTACTCACCACGGGGTCTCAAATATATGACTGTGTACTTACCAGAGGGTCTCAAATATATGACTGTGTACTCACCACGGGGTCTCAAATATATGACTGTGTACTTACCAGAGGGTCTCAAATATATGACTGTGTACTCACCACGGGGTCTCAAATATATGACTGTGTACTTACCAGAGGGTCTCAAATATATGACTGTGTACTCACCACGGGGTCTCAAATATATGACTGTGTACTTACCAGAGGGTCTCAAATATATGACTGTGTACTCACCACGGGGTCTCAAATATATGACTGTGTACTTACCAGAGGGTCTCAAATATATGACTGTGTACTCACCACGGGGTCTCAAATATATGACTGTGTACTTACCAGAGGGTCTCAAATATATGACTGTGTACTCACCACGGGGTCTCAAATATATGACTGTGTACTTACCAGAGGGTCTCAAATATATGACTGTGTAGTCACCAGAGGGTCTCAAATATGTGACTGTGTACTTACCAGGGGGTCTCAAATATATGACTGTGTACTCACCAGAGGGTCTCAAATATATGACTGTGTACTTACCAGGGGGTCTCAAATATATGACTGTGTACTCACCAGGGGGGTCTCAAATATATGACTGTGTACT
>JAGDYQ010000409.1:30000-275000 GCA_021962125.1 Bulinus truncatus
TTCATTAAAGAAACCCACATTTAGAAAAACAATTTTTTAACAGAATAATACATAGGCAGGGCGCCGCAAGGAATTCTGGGGTCGCTGATAAAAAGGGGGGGGGTCGCTATCGTTCTTTGTCCACCCTATCCCCTCAATTTTGCAACAAAATAAAAAATACGATAGCGAGGGAGCAGCTCCTTAAGGCTAGGAGCGGGGCCCTTGACATGTGTATGAGTTGCCCCTCTCCCCCCCCCCATCGGCCTTGACCCGAGAGCGCTGGACAGTCATAAAATTTTACTGCACGTCAACTATGTGAACGACTACATGACTATTACCTTTTGGGGGGGGGGGGGCGTTTGAAAAAAAAAACAACAACAACACTTTTTTTAAGGGGGCGTTCACATATTACATCAAGCCAAGTTTTAAAAAAATAATACAAAATTACCCTTACCATTTTTTATGCTATATCATAAAATTCTGGACCCAACCCCCACTTCCCCCCTCCCCCCCCCCCCCGAAATATCCCTTAAATACACATTGGTAAAGATACGTTGGTGTGTATCTGTGAGCATCTCAGAAAAAAAAATACAAAACGACAAATCGACAAATCGTCGTTTTTTTTCGAAGGGAAACGGAGGAGTTGACATCTAAGGGCTTACCTCCCCCCCTTCCCCCTCACCCTCCCCATCCCCCACGGGTGTTCGTGCGGTAAAGTCTTGACTGTCGACCTGAGGGTACCGGGTGCTATCTACGATGGGAACCAGGTGGAATTTTTCAGGTCATAATCAAAGTGCCCTATAAGTCACCCGTGGCGCCCCCATCATGGCCATTGCACTATCGGCTGTGGAAGGGGGAGGAAGGAGGGAGGGGGTTGGGGGGGTTGAAAGAAGGGCAGCAACATCCCATAATATTGTATAGGATCTCAGAGATAAACATCTCATCCTTATTGGGACTTCCACAGATGATCCCGCGCGTGGCCCGGACATTTCACAATAATAACTACATTTTGAAAAAAAAAATTGTTTTTGAGGAAGTGTAAATTTAATTATTGTATTGATAGGAGAATGAAATATCAGCGGCCTGCATCAGTTGATAAAACTCTCTGGCCTCAGATCGTGCGCCCACTAATGATCTTGTTGATAAAAAGGAAATCATTTTTTATTTCCCTTTAGATTCACTGATTGCAACCCGGAAATGGTCTGTAGCAGCGGAAACAGTACAATCAGACGTCTGTTTGTCAAGTCCAACCCCCCAAAGAAAATATTCGCATGTTAAATATTCAAAATATTTTTTTTTCTTTCCCAAATTCAGATTTCTTTTTTTTTTTACTTTTTAAAATGTATTACTATCTGGCATCCTTATAATGTTTAAGGTTTCGAGTTTCGCTAGCAGTAGCAGAAGTTTGTGATGTTCTGTACAATCAATGACTGAAATAATAATTTATTCACATTTTACAGCCAAAATGTTTATTATTTTGTTATAGTTTTTTTTCTAGATGAAAAAAAAAATCCGTTATTTTTCACTTCTATTTGTCCATCCATCCAATCTGTCTGTCATCTATCTATCTATCTATCTATCTATCTATCTATCTATCTATCTATCTATCTATCTATCTATCTATCTATCTATCTATCTATCTATCTATCTATCTATCTATCTATCTATCTATCTATCTATCTATCTATCTATCTATCTATCTATCTATCCGCCCGTCCGTCCGTCTGTCATTCAATCTATCTATTATTTGAAAACGAAACCACAGTTAAATGATATCACTGTTGTCAATTTCACTGCTTAATTCGATACATTTTATTCATTGTTTCTGCAGCATGATTGGTTAAAATGCCATTGTGGTTTGTAGCACAGATAAATATCTATGGTTTGTATTATTGTACAGCTATTCGGTAGACGTAACGTAAGTTAAAAGAAATAATGTGTTTCTTTTATACTGTGAAAATCCAAAATATTTAATGTTGCTAAAAAAAAGAGATTACAAAAATTGTAAAAACTTATTATTTTTACTTTAACGCTTTACAATTGTCCAAAAGATATTTGTTTTAAAATAACTTTATTAAAAAAAAATCTTAGTTTAAAAAAAAATCTGGGGAAAGCAACTGACTTAGTTGATTGATTGTGTCCAGCGAGTTCAAGTGGCGGTGTTTCCGTAATGACAACATCGTCTGTTAACAAAACACAGTGATAACGGTCAGAGGGATAGCTTTAAAACAAGGGTGGGGGGGGGGGGTAAACCCCACCTAATTACAGACATGTTTTTATTTTATCGCGGCCCCCAAGAATGTTCCAGGTTCGACACGATGTCTCCGTTCTAAATCTGGAACATTAAACGCGGAGTCTTGGTGACGTACATGAAACAGTGGTTGATTTCTAGTTGATTCATGGGTACGGGAACAGTGAAGTAGATAGGATTGGGCTCAAGTAGACAGCTGTTCACGGGTGCAGCATCTCTCTGGGCGCCATATGGATGGTGCTAAACCACAAAATGGATGGTGCGTAACCGCAATATATATGGTGCGTAACTGCAATCTGGATGGTGCGTAACTGTAATATGGATGGTGCGTAACTGCAATAATAATGGTGCGTTACTGCAATAAGGATGGTGCGTAACTGTTACATGGATGGTGCTTAGCTGTTTCATGGATGGTGCTTCACTGCAACAAACTCTCTTTTTTTGGCTCACACCTTGTCACGAATGGAGCCAGAAGGGAGGGGGACGGTGAAACTTTTCTTGTCCAATTCTTCCTTTTGACCCCACAGCCCATGTACAGCCCTGAGACTATCCTTATGAGACTATTCTCTACTTTTCCTTTTAATCCCTTCACTCCTGTCTCAGTGTCGGGGGGGGGGGGGGTCATGCATTCAAGACTGGTCAAATGTGTGCAATACGTCTAAATGTTTCACGCTCTTATCATTGTGTCTTCTTTGAAAGTGAGATGATTATCTCTTAAAATGTGGAATTCGCTAAAACCACCCATATTCTACCTACACCCCCAGCTCCCATGTTCACACTTTAAGAGAGTGAGTCAACCAGCTACCCTATTATACTCACTCAACATCAGTGCCCGATTTAAGAAAAAAAAACAGTGCCGGGGATGAAAATAAAAATTCTGCAGAGCCGGGGATAAATGTCTATGGTTTCATCCCCGGATGGGATATATATTAG
The DNA here is from genome assembly GCA_021962125.1 of Bulinus truncatus. Classification (NCBI taxonomy): domain Eukaryota; kingdom Metazoa; phylum Mollusca; class Gastropoda; family Planorbidae; genus Bulinus; species Bulinus truncatus. The sequence continues at coordinate 33,164 of JAGDYQ010000409.1, forward strand.
CTAAAGCAGAGCCGGGGAAAATTGTCTATGGTTTCATCCCCGGCAGGGATATATTAGCTAAAGCAGAGCCGGGGGATTGACAGTTCGGGCGGTAAATCGAGCACTGCTTAGCATCAAGGGCTTTATACATGTAAAGAACTACGATCAGCTATCTTGAAACATGGATTGAATCCACCCAATTATAACCAGTGAACCGTGACACATGCTTGGTTGGTGGGGGGTGGGGGCGGGGCTACACTGGCAGCTACTGGAAAGCTAACTCAGGGAGAGGGTAAGGGGGGTCACGTGAAAACTCTGGACACTTAGAATGGCGCCCTTAAACTCGTGATGCGCCCAAAAAAAAAAAGAACCATCCTTGCCAGTGGCATAGCGAGCTTAACTCGCGCCCGGGGGTACAATACCTTTTTAGCGCCCACCCCCATTCAAAAACCATATAATATTATATATAAAATATACCTTTTGGCGCTCCTTTGTGAGTAGCGCCCGGGGCATGATTACCCCCCTCCCGCCACCTCACTACGCCACTGATCCTTGCGCTAAGTCGGCCTAGCTGGAAGTAAATAAAACCAATTTACAAAGCTTACGGCTATCTTAATGCAATGGAGCGAATTAGCAGACGACATGGCAGTAATTTATTGCAACGCTTTTGTCTATGGCCTAAATATTGTCAATATAAAATGCCCTAATGATTATTTTTTTAGAAAATAAATAAATACATAAATAACAAATAATGTGGGAAATAATTTGGCTCCTCTTTTGTTTGCTTTTTTAAATTTTCCAATCTATTCTAAGAACTTTTTTATCGATTGAAAACTATTGGACTATTTGGCAGGTATCAAATTAACTGTTTCCAGATTAACTGCTGCCAACTAAAATATAAACAAAACAAACCAATAATTCCAACCCCTCCGTTATTTTTTTTTATTTTCTATGCTCAGCCGTTCTGTCCGACCTGTCCCCATTCCTCTACAACCAGGGCCATCGCGCATTACAGCAAGGGGCTCGTCATTACACTCAACATTCCTTTCGCCACCCCCGCATCGTACGAAACACGCACGCACGCTCACACGCATGCGTCTTATCTTGCACTGGGAACATTTTTTTTTTAAATTTTTAAATATTACTCAACAGATAGAAACAATCTCGGGGGAAAAAAACCAGAGAAAATGCTGTTAACGTTGCAAATACAATTAGCACCGTTTAAGGATATGTTTGCTTCTATTAATCGATCGATAACCCAGTAAGCCTTTCGATCTATCTATCTATCTATCTATCTATCTATCTATCTATCTATCTATCTATCTATCTATCTATCTTCCATCCATCCATCCATCCATCCATCCATCCATCCATCCATCCATCCATCCATCCATCTATCTATCTATCTATCTATCTATCTATCTATCTATCTATCTATCTATCTATCTATCTATCTATCTATCTATCTATCTATCTATCTATCTATCTATCTTTCTATCTATCTATCTATCTATCTATCTATCTATCTATCTATCTATCTATCTATCTAGCTATCTATCTATCTAGCTATCGACTCAAGAGTCGGAAGCTATGTAAAAATTATCCGATACCGAGACTCAAAAAGTCCCTCTAATTTCAACTAAAGATGTTCGTTCCCCTGTATCAGTTTTCAAGATACTAAGCACGATGTGATGTACTTAATCATACCGAGCAGTATCAGTCACACATACATTGTCTTTCGTAGGTATTTAGGTGCCTTAGTTAGGAAACTTACAGAGATTTTTCGGTGGGAGGGGCGTAAATGGGAAGAGGTGATTAGGGCAACATCCACAAGTTCCTCGAAGATGGCTGCACACTAGAAGCGTTTTGATACTATTCATAGCCTATCGTTACGTCTCTAGCCCCTCACTTGACATACGCTCTGGGCCCTCGCGCATTCAACCGTTATTATGAGGCCGTCCCTGCTCTGGTACCATGTGCTACTGTTCTACACGGTGGCAACCTGTGTTACTGCTCATGTTTTTAACTATGATCGGTTATAAAACCCCGACTAGACCGAGTTCTTTCTGATATGAAATTTAGAATTGTTCATTTTGGTGACACCCATATTTGGATGTCACCCGGTGCGGTCAGCACCCCACTAGTGACGCCACTGTATACATATACTACTGGCTACACTTTTGAAATATTAATAATCATATTAATAATCATATTAATAATCATATTAATAATCATATTAATAATCATATTAATAATCATATTAATAATCATACTTGTAGGGTTTCCTTTTTTGTTTTTGCAGTGTTTGAACCATAGACCGCCCCCCCCCCCCCTTAGATCGCCTGTCATTATGAAAGACACTCACAGAACATTCTCAGTTCTGCATGGAAGTAAAACAAAATGGCCACATTGATGACACTAGCGACTAAAATAAAAACAGTACAAAAATAAAATAAAAGAAAAGAAAAAAAAGAACAACCGTCGCGTGATCACCATCTCAATCTGTTTCTTAATTGCACGAAAAAACCTATCGCGGAACAAATTGTCCGGGAGTGTGGCGACAGAGATGGATCCTGGATCGTCTGTCTGGTGGGTAAAAAAAAGAAATTAATGCGCGGACCTTTTTTTTTTGTTAAGTACCACCTCGTTCAATTTTAGAGCGGAGGAATACAAGAAAAGTGTTCGGTCGTGAGGCTGTTAAGCGGCTTATGGCGGGTTTCTTGAAGGATTAAGTGCTACATCGGGAGAGAGTGTAACCCCCGCATTAAATTTTAACCAGTTTTAAAATAAAAAGAAATGGGTTATCCAGATTTGTTCACTACCCGCAGACCACACATTTTGGGGGGAAAGGAGATGAAATTGAAGATTTAAGAAAAAAAAAAATTCTGTTCTGAGCCATAGGTTTCCGAAATGAGCATGCAAATGGGGTTGGGGGGGGGGGGGCAGATATAGCGATGGGTATACTTAACTGTTAATGGCGTGTGATAAGCTTTTATTGTAGTAATTTGTTGCCAATATTATATAACCCGAAAACTTTATAAAGATTGTAAACAATGAAAAAAACTGAGTTGCAATATAAATTCATAGCCTATCAGGCCCGTAGCGTGCGGGGGGGGGCCGGCCCCCACCTGGGTTTTGTCTGGCCCCCCTCTACTTATTTGTTCTACTTAGTAAAATGTATTACCTGCCCTCCCCCCCCTGCTATTGCCTGGCCCCTGCTGTATAATGCCTGGACCCAGCGGCGTAGCGTGGGTATCGGCCGCCCAGGGCGGAAGACGATTTTGCCGCCCTCTCATTTAGGTATTTCAATTTAATCTATACATTTTTGCCGCCCCCTAAAAAGTAATAAAAAGTGCCGCCCGGTGCGGACCGCACCCACCCCCCCCCCCAGGTACGCCACTGCCTGGACCCTACTGTAGAATTTTCACGCTAAGGGGCGGTAGCCTATAAACATTTCTATGCTCAGTGTTTTCGCCATATCGCCATTTTTAAAAAAATACAACTTCAAAAAGTAGGACTAATTTTCAAACATTTACGCTTCGCGACCCGTAATCAAAACATGCACACAAAAAAAAACTACTTTAGAAGAAAGAGAACAAAAGTATTATTAATTTTATGTATTCTTCTTCTTCTTCGTTCTCGATATATGATCATGGAGGATTTCAAACGACCAGGCCTATAGTTATGATGAACTGCACGGTGGCATCCAGGTCCGTCTCTCTCCCATAAAGTTTTTGATTGAAGGAGGTCATCTGTGGCCAGAACCTGTTGCGAGCTGTGTCATGTAAAGGGTATGTTTGGAGAACATGTTCTGCATTCTCTGGAGACATCCCACATGGGCAGTCCTCACTGTTTCCAATGCCTAGCCTTCGGAACATGTGTTGTCTTAGTCTGTTGTGCCCAGTTCTGAGTCTGAAGATATTTTGAGCTTGTCTGGGAAGATTATAATAGGGGTCGTTTTTGTCATGATTATTCATCCACTTTTGTTGGATTTGTTCATTTATACAGCTTTTTATTTCTTCTGCATTTAGAGGGACATCTACTTGCATTTCTTTGCTGCCAGATTTTGCCAATTGGTCAGCAATCTCATTTCCATTTATTTTGGTGTATCCTGGTATCCATTGCAGAACTGTTCCCTTTGTGTTTTGGGCTAGTTTATGTAGAGCTGTTCTGATCTGGGTTAATTGAGTGTAGTGAGGATCCTGCAGAGACTGTATAATTTTTTTGGCATCTGTGAGTATGACTATGTTGCTGTTTGGTGTGGAGTTTGTGAGTATGTTGACAGCTTCTTCAATTGCTTCTTTTTCGGCTTTGAAAGAGTCTGAAGTTTTCCCACTGGGCATACTATGTTCCATTATTTCTCCATTTGGCATTCTATATAGATTCCAGCACCTCCATTTTGGCAGTTTGTTTCCGAGGAACCATCTGAGAATGCTCTTATCCATAGAGAACTGGGGTAGAGTTTGTTTATTTCATTTTATGTATTGAATTCTCCCATTTACCTTGCAGACAATCAAACTTTTATACTTGTAAAAATACAGATATGTTGGTTGTAATTATGCATTTATAGATCTTTTCGATCGATTTTTAAAAAATTATTTTAATCTATTCGCAACCCCACCCACATTTCGTCCACCACCCACCAATATGCCTTAAATACTTTTTGGCACGGGGGGGGGGGGGTTGGGTTTCAGAGCAAGTCCCAAAGGCCGAGAAAAAAACATTATGGCCACACCACTGCTGCGTAAACCAAATGGCGTAGCGAGCTTAACTTATGCCCGGGGCAAAATACCTTTTTAGCGCCCCACCCTCCCATTCGAAAACCATGTAATATTATATGTAAAATCTACCATTTGGCGCCCCTTTATTTGTGCTAAAAATGTAAACAAAACATCGGTTTATGGTCTCATTCGGGTGGATCTCATGAATTGTGTCTTTTGGTGGTTGACATATGTGTCGTCAGAGACGGATTTTACGGCGGACACACAGGGGGGCATTCTGGGCCCCGACTTCTGAAAGGGCTACAACCCAAATGTTTGCAACAGCGCATGGCGCTACAAAATAAATATGGTCAAAGAGAGATAACTATGGAATTATTTTGAAATATTTTTCCTGTCGCAGTTATTCTAGTCTCTAACCCAAATGTTATCAAACAAAGCTATAAGTTGAATAGCACAACGATTGAAAAACTTCCCAAAAGGAGCCTCAGATCCGCGAAGCCGAATTACGTCATGAGTTCCAAGAGGACAACTTCGTCGTTGACCTCCAGGGTTCAACATGGGGTCAACAACATATAGTAGGCGTGTCCATACTGACAGAACATCTCGGCATTTATAATTCTGATCTCAGTATTATGTCTGTGCAGAAATATTAAAGTCTAGTCAGAATGAGACTGAGAACAAGCACACAGTTGGTGTATGTTTGTTGAGAAATACTACAGCCTATTATGAATGAGTCTGTGAACAAGCATACAGTTGTGTATGTCTGTGGTGAAATATTCCAGTCCAGTCTGAATGGGTCTGTAAACAGAACTAAAGAATACTTCGACCATACTTTTTGTTTCAGTTTTCTTTGGTAATAGATGCACTGGGCCAGCCCCGTAGCCAAGGGGGGGCACTGAAGGGCCGTGTCCCCCCCCCCAGGTATGGAGTGCCCCCTCCCGCTTAAAAAAGAAGAAAAGAGGAAAAAATAAAAAAAAAAAGTAAAGGTGCCCCCTTGCTGGGTATTGGTGTCCCCCTGCTTACTTTGACCTGGCTACGGGCCTGCACTGGGCACTGTTCTATCACTTTTATTTATCCGTGTGTCAAGTCCCTGTAAGGCACCACGGGAGACATAACGGTTGACTTTAAAACCTTGACCTGAAATACAACTTAGTCCTCACCGGAATTCGAGATCAGGGACAGTCGAATGCTTTTGCCACACGACCGTCTGTATATTTATCCGTAGATGTAGTTTAAAATGGTCATCACAGAGGAAAATTTTGGTTTGGAATCGATGATAAACATCACAACATTTCAGGACTTACTTCAGTCTGTTATGAACTTTATGGAGATAATTGTTTTGTCAATTCTTGGAGGTGGACTTTCACTTATTACGTGACTCTTTGTTTTTTCGAGTTTGCCCCACACCCCACCCTTCTATCACCAGCATAACGCTTTCTTTGTACCATTCCTTTATCATTGCTTGTAACACTTCAGCAACCACGCTGCCCCATCCCCCTCTCCCCAGGGGGTACGTAAAAAGTCAAAGATCACTCCCTTGTCAACAATGTGTATACTGTATAAATAAATTGGTAGCAGATCACAATGATAGGAATGTTTTGTCATGTCAGTGTATTCTCTGCGATCATGCTATTCATTCTTTAGTCTGTGTAAATTAATAGCGAAAATATTTCTGGCATTTAAGTTTTTTTTTTGTTTTGTTCTATTTAGTCGATATTATTTAATGAAGTGCAATGTAAACCAGTAAATGTGGTCATTTCAATTGTTTATGATACGACCCTACGCTGACCACGGCCATTTATGTCTGGCCCCCTTGCCCAAAAAAATGTTGCCCACTTCTCGTGTAGATTGAGAAAAACATAATAAATCTAGCCGTACTATACCCGGAAGATGGACACGGCATGAGGTCAATTGATCATAGCTGCACTCTGACCTTCGACATCACACACACACACACACAAAACAACAACTATATAAAACCACACCATTGTGATTTAAACAAGATTTATCAAAAAAATAATAAAATTAACGAATTTGAAGGAATCCTCACTGAAACAAAATAATAGGACGCACGCGTCTGTAAGAGCCGCATTTTGGTGCCAAATTACAATCTAATACAGTATGCATCACTTATATATCAAGGATAGGTGGCTGTGTGGATATTCGCATGGCTTGCGATCAAATGGTTCTGTGTTCGAGTACATGAACGCGAAAAATTTTTTTATATTGTTCTCAAAAATAAATCATAGCCTGATTCAACCTTTCCATAGTGTTCTTAGCAAGTTATGTTTCAACCAACGAGTAGCCTGAAATGTGCTACACAATTCAACAATAATAACACATCAGTTCAATAGGACAAAACAAAAATGTGTCAATCTAGTCGCGTCCTATTAGGCAGGCATGTGCCGCCCAGTTCACATCAGACTATCCCACTGTGGGTTGCAAGACGTGTCCAGTGTGGCATTTGTGTTCATGCTTTTCTCAGTTTTCTGCTAAGTCCAAAGAGGCAAAGTAACAAAAAAAAAAACCAGTCCAATGGTTAGTTCAGTGTCCAGTTCACAGCTAGATTTCAACTGTCCTGCTGTGTGGTCAATGATGTGTTGTTTATGTGTTTATTTTCACGCTTTTCACTTGCATTTATTTTCCCATTCGGACTACACATCTACAACGAATGGATGTTATTTATTTCGGGATGGCACAGACAACAACGTCCAGGTATGGTTTCAGTGTCTGCATTCTTCTTTTTTTTTTAATGTAAACAACAATACATTTTAAATACATTTTAAATTGTATCGATCGCAGTTTAGTTACTTCGTGCATTACAATAAATCGTAGGCCGAGTTCAGGTGATACATGAGATGAAATATTGTAAAGGTGGCTTGCATTGCATTGCATTTCCCATAATAAGGCGACTATAAAAGTCCATTCTATTACACAAAAAGTATAACTATATGCCATAAATGTAAAAAAAAAACGCTAAAAAATTTTCTGCCTTTTTATTTTAGTTCCGTTTTTTTTTTAATTCTCTTTTACAGTTTTAGTTAAAAAGGAGTAACATTTTTTTTTGTTTACATTCCCTGTTTATATTGCACAATAAAACATATTTTTTTGTTTACATTCCCTGTTTATATTGCACAATAAAACATTTTTTTTTGTTTACATTCCCTGTTTATATTGCACAATAAAACATCTAAAATGACAGACACCCAGATATTGAGACATTTTTCTTGTAAAAATTAAAAGCATTGCATTAAATTTAAAATATGAGTGATACAATTTAAATATTAATACGCAGCAGACGATCAAACAGTCACGTGAACTATTAGCTCACTGAAAAAAGTTCAGGGTTGTCTCAATTTTTTTTTTGTTTAAAAAGAATATCAAATGTATCAATGTAGCTATATAGTTAGATGGGCATAATACAGGAGCGGTCATAATGCAGGAGCTGAAAAATTTTACTCGTGAAAAAAAAAAAGGATGACGATGAATGCCAGCTAAAAGTAAATCGTAAAAAAAAAAATTAGGATGTGCCACCAGAGGATGACGCGACAAGAATTTATCTAATGGCCCCCGATGGCTTGTAGAAAAAAAATAATTTTAATTAAAACTAACACTTAATGAAAGAAAATTAATCAGTGAAAAAAAAAGTTATTATGGTATAAACAATATTCAAACTCGAATATTTATTTTATAATGTTATACCTAAACGGCGGGAAAAACTGGCGGGAAAATCACTGAACTGACAACACTAAAAAATTATACACATTTTTATCCATTATGTCAAAGCTACGAATAATACACAAGTACGACTAAAGTCGTATGGCCTCACAAATGAAACTATTCAGTTTAATATAAAAAAAAATAAAGGCTCCATCAATTAAACTCCTTTATTATACACAAGTAAGTGTTCCTTTGCACCATGTACAAAAATCTTTAGTTTGTGCTTTAGGCCTGACTTGTTTTATAATAGAAGGGACTTCATAAAACAAAAAAAAAAGTCAAAATATGAATATTTTTGAAAGTAGAAAACATATACTAAAACTACTAACCCTTGCATTTATGTAAAGATTTTAAAATTTAATAGTGACATCTCTAAAATTACAATAAATTTCCTCAGCAGGATTTTCAAGCCAAAAGACAATTGTATGGGTGTTGAATAAGAAATCTGGAATTGATATAGGGTGAGCCTTTATAGGAACAGTATGTCATTATGGATAATGAGCCAGACATTAGAAAATACAGCCCTTCACCTGTGCCAGCACTGGTGCCAATGACCACAACATTCAACAAATACCTTACACTCAAAAACCATCTTGCATAAACAGAAATATTTTACGGTGAAGTATTTTTTATTTTAGAAGGAAAAAAAAATCTTTTAGTTTTATTAAGGAGCATGTTAGCCAGCCTTCCATTAATTTAAAGCCTTTTATCTTCCAAATGAGCACAAATGATGGTCAGATCACACAATTTTAATTACGAGATTTCAGTCCCTGGCTGCATTGTAAGGAAAGGAAAGTATTTTTGTCATTATTCAATTTAAACATGGTAAGTAACCGATTTTTGTTTTTATAACTATTTTCAAAAAGTAGTATATTTTTTGTCTTTAAATAGAGTATCTACTAAAACTACTAACCATTGCATTTATATAAAGATTTTAAAATTTAATAATGACATCTCTAAAATTACAATAAATTTCCTCAGCTGGATTTTCAAGCAAAAAGACAATTGAATAGGTGTTGAATAAGAAATCTGGAATTGAAATAGGGAGAGCCTTTTAAGGAACAGTATGTCATTATGGATAATGAGCCAGACATTAGAAAATACAGCCCTTCACCTGTGCCAGCACTGGTGCCAATGACCACAACATTCAACAAATACCTTACACTCAAAGACCATCTTGCATTAACAGAAATATTTTACGGTGAAGTATTTTTTATTTTAGAAGGAAAAAAAATCTTTTAGTTTTATTAAGGAGCATGTTAGCCAGCCTTCCATTAATTTAAAGACTTTTCATTTCCAGATGAGCACAAATGATGGTCAGACCACACAAATTTAATGATATTTCAGCTTTAGGCTACATTGTAAGGAAGGGAAAGTATTTTTGTTTTTATTCAATTTAAACATGGTAAGTAAGCCATTTTTGTTTTTATAAATATTTTCAAAAATTATTATATTTTTTATCTTTAATTAGAGTATCTACTAAAACTACTAACCCTTGCATTTATGTAAAGATTTTAAAATTAAAAAATGACATCCGTAAAATTACAATAAATTTCCTCAGCAGGATTTTCAAACCAAAAGACAATTTTATGGTTGTTGAATAAGAAATCTGGAATTGAAATAGTGACAGCCTTTAAAGGAAAAGTATGCCATTATGGATATGAGCCAGACATTAAAAAAATACAGCCCTTCACCTATGCCAGCACTGGTGCCAATGACCACAACATTCAACAAATACCTTACACTCAAAGACCATCTTGCATTAACAGAAATATTTTACGGTGAAGTATTCTTTATTTTTGAAGAAAAGAAAATCTTTTAGTTTTTTATTAAGGAGCATGTTAGCCAGCCTTCCATTAATTTAAAGCCTTTTCATTTCCAGATGAGCACAAATGATGGTCAGACCACACAATGTTAATAACGATATTTCAGCCCCTGGCTACATTGTAAGGAAAGGAAAGTATTTTTGTTTTTATTCAATTTAAACATGGTAAGTAAGCCATTTTTGTTTTTATAAATATTTTCAAAAATTATTATATTTTTTATCTTTAATTAGAGTATCTACTAAAACTACTAACCCTTGCATTTATGTAAAGATTTTAAAATTTAATAATGACATCTCTAAAATTACAATAAATTTCCTAGCAGGATTTTCAAGCCAAAAGCCAATAGAATGGGTGTTGAATAAGAAATCTGGAATTGAAATAGGGAGAGCCTTTAAAGGAAAAGTATGCCATTATGGATATGAGCCAGACATTAAAAAAATACAGCCCTTCACCTATGCCGGCACTGGTGCCAATGACCACAACATTCAACAAATACCTTACAATCAAAGACCATCTTGCATAAACAGAAATATTTTACGGTGAAGTATTTTTTATTTTAGAAGAAAAGAAAATCTTTTAGTTTTATTAAGGAGCATGTTAGCCAGCCTTCCATTAATATAAAGCCTTTTCATTTCCAGATGAGCACAAATGATGGTCAGACAACACAATTTTAATAATGAGATTTCAGCCCCTGGCTACATTGTAAGGAAGTGAAAGTATTTTTGTTTTTATTCAATTTAAACATGGTAAGTAAGCCATTTTTGTTTTTATAACTATTTTCAATAATTAGTATATTTTTTGCCTTTAATATGATTATCTACTAAAACTTCTAACCCTTGCATTTATGTAAAGATTTTAAAATTAAAAAATGACATCCGTAAAATTACAATAAATTTCCTCAGCAGGATTTTCAAGCCAAAAGACAATTGAATGGGGGTTGAATAAGAAATCTGGAATTGAAATAGGGAGAGCCTTTAAAGGAAAAGTATGCCATTATGGACATGAGCCAGACATATACAGCCCTTCACCTATGCCAGCACTGGTGCCAATGACCACAACATTCAACAAATACCTTACACTCAAAGACCATCTTGCATAAACAGAAATATTTTACGGTGAAGTATTTTTTATTTTAGAAGGAAAAAAAAATCTTTTAGTTTTATTAAGGAGCATGTTAGCCAGCCTTCCATTAATTTAAAGCCTTTTCTCTTCCAGATGAGCACAAATGATGGTCAGACCACACAATTTTAATAATGAGATTTCAGCCCCTTGCTACATTGTAAGGAAAGGAAAGTATTTTTGTCTTTATTCAATTTAAACATGGTAAGTAAGCCATTTTTGTTTTTATAACTATTTTCAATAATTAGTATATTTTTAGCTACTAAAACTACTAACCCTTGCATTTATGTAAAGATTTTAAAATTAAAAAATGACATCCGTAAAATTACAATGAATTTCCTCAGCAGGATTTTCAAACCAAAAGACAATTGAATAGGTGTTGAATAAGAAACCTGGAATTGAAATAGGGAGAGCCTTTTAAGGAAAAGTATACCATTATGGAAATGAGCCGGACATATACAGCCTTTCACCTTTGCCAGCACTGGTGCCAATGACCACAACATTCAACATATACCTTACACTCAAAGACCATCTTGCATAAACAGAAATATTTTACGGTGAAGTATTTTTAATTTTAGAAGGATAAAAAAATCTTTTAGTTTTATTAAGGAGCATGTTAGCCAGCCTTCCATTAATTTTAAGCCTTTTCTTTTCCAGATGAGCAGAAATGATGGTCAGACCACATAGTGTTAAAAATAAGATTTCAGCCCCTTGCTACATTGTAAGGAAGTGAAAGTATTTTTGTTTTTATTCAATTTAAACATGGTAAGTAAACCATTTTTGTTTTTATAACTATTTTCAATAATTAGTATATTTTTTGCATTTAATTAGAGTATCTACTAAAACTACTAACCCTTGCATTTATGTAAAGATTTTAAAATTTAATGACATCTCTAAAATAACAATAAATTTCCTCAGCAGGATTTTCAAGCCAAAAGACAATTGAATAGGTGTTGAATAAGAAATCTGGAATTGAAATAGGGAGAGCCTTTAAAGGAAAAGTATGCCATTATGGATATGAGCCAGACATATACAGCCCTTCACCTGTGCCAGCACTGGTGCCAATGACCACAACATTCAACAAATACCTTACACTCAAAGACCATCTTGCATAAACAGAAATATTTTACGGTGAAGTATTTTTTTTTTAGAAGGAAAAAAAAAATCTTTTAGTTTTATTAAGTTAGAATGTTAGGTGAAGCAGGTAGTTGCTAAGGGCCCCCCCCCATGTATTGAGAGGGCCATATTAGACACTTGCAACGGGGGCCTCGAGTACAGAAGCCCCTCATGATATTTGACCAGGGGAGGGGGAGAACTGCTGTTATTGTGGTCTTTCTGGTCAGTGGTCTCAACATTCATTTGCGGGATTGTTGTTTTTTGTCGATTACCATTGCATTACTGATCTACAAATATTTAATGATGGATATGTTTCAAAAGACAGTTCTTTTGTTATCTAGTTCAGTGTCCTGACTCATGTTTTAGATCGCTTTCATGGCAACGCAATTGAAGATATTTTCTTATAATTGAAAAATCCCGATATTTGTGCAATTATGAAGCTTTAATTTTCTGTTTTAGTTTTTGGACTTTATAAAAAAGAAAACTTTATCATTTAATCATGTATTTTTTAAATTATACTCATTTAAAAAGAGGCAAAAATGATTAAATGTATGATTTGAACCATGACCATAATGTTCTATCAAATAATGCGCTTCTTTTTTGACCCTGTGAAATTAATTAAATTAATCATTCTGTAATCGACGATTATTTTATTTCTTGTCTCATTTCAAATTACAAATAATTTTTTTCCCTCTATTATTCTTGAGCAGAAAGTGAATGCTATTGCCTCATTTGATCTTTCGTGCTGGAAATTCTATTGCTGACAAGGCCACTGTTTGATACTGTGCATGAAATTTTTTTGAAGCTACCACATTTGAAGTTTACAGTACGGAATCTTTTGTAATTTCTCAAAAAGAAAGAATGTAAAAGGTGAGCTTAATAAATTTCTTATCATTGGTCATCTTTATTTCAGATATAAATGCTTTTGAGAAGCTAACTTGTTTGTATTTTTTTTTATTATACACAGCGAGAGTCATCTCAATGATTAAGTCAGAATTCAAATTTTTTAAAGATAACATAAGGTAAATAAAGGAGAAAAAATTTCTTTGAATATTTAAAAAAAAGTATGTTTAGAATCTTGAATTAACTGGCTGACTTAATGATTGAAAATTTGATAAAAAACAATTAGTTACAGGCTAAACAATACAGGCTAAATGTTTTTGAAAGCATTGATAAGACACTAGTCGCCACTTGTCAAATTAATTTTTAATTTGTCTCAGTTTACTGTTATTTTTAATGTGATGTTTTACTTACAATAATTGAAATAAGAAAAATTATTTTTTTTAGTAAGAATATATTTGCAGCATCTTTATAACCAAACTATTTTTTTTTTTACTAGGGTGAATAAAGTATTCAGAAGAGATGGAGTGAACTGAGAAATGAAACAACTTGAACTAAACTGCAAGTGCTATCATCAACTTTTCAGGTAAGATATATCCTGTTTTCTGCATATTAATATTCACAGTGGCTACGGTTCGGTCCGACCGAATCCGTATTTTTTTTTTACTTCGGGTACCAGCCATAGATAATATTGCTCCACACCCTAACCATATCCCTAACCTTATTCCTATCCCTAACCCTAATCCTGAAAAAAAAATGTATATATGCCATGTTCCTTATACCCTAATATAATGGTTTTGGCTGGTGCCGGAGCCACTGCGTTTAATATTTTATCATTTAGATTTGTATAACTCAAATAGACTAACCCATGAACTTCTGCTAATAAACTTACCCATGAACTTCTGTTGTTTGATTAGGACACAGTGAACATATTCCATAAGATGGTGGCCTCACACCTGGAGGGTAGTTTAAGGTTGATTCCTGTGCTTCCGTCATGACTTCAATGAACATCAGAAAGCTTCGGAGCCCCAGGAAAGATTATCATTTTTGAGGACAAGCTAAATACAGATACAACTTACACAAGTAGACAGCCATACTGTTTTCAGTTCAGTTTACATATAATGATTGTAAAAGTCTTCAACAATATTCTTATGTTTGTAAATTTACCTTTAAAACTAACATTCATAAAATGGTGAAGAGACTATGATAACTTAAAAAAGATTTGTCATTGTGTTATTTTTTTTATCCTAATATAGTATGGATTATTGTTGGGTCTTTTAAAAACTCTATTAGTTGGATAAGTTTGTTTATTCTTTTACAGTTTAACGTAGAGATAATATCTTAGAACTGTCAATTTAACACTAAAATTCACTGAGGAAGTTAAAAAAAATGTGTAATTATGTTTATTTGTTTGAGGTACCTGTAAACGACAAAGATTTGGGAGATAAATTTAAAAAAAAATGATATTAATAGTAAAATTGTTAATGAATTTTTATGCACTAATGCATTCAATCACTGCTTAGGCTCTTTGCACGTTTAATAATTATTTTAAAAGTAAATAATGGCATCACCTATTTTGTAATAGGACTAGATTAAATTTACTGCAGAATTTTTTTAGATGCTGTAGCTTTATGAAAGGGGAGACGATTTTAATTATCCTAAATTATTTCATATTTTTCTTTAGCTGTACACTTGTAACAAAGTTAAAATATCTTTTACAGTTTTTTTATTCTGGAGAAAGTCAGAATTCAGAACTAGACCTGAATTTTTTTTTTTTACATTGCAATAAACAATGCCATTACTATACAATGGCAGAAAATATAGTTTGGTTAAATAATTATTAAAATGTGAAGGGAAGCATCTCCTCTGATTACGGTATATTATCCGTCAAATGCACATCTCCACTTTATGATTGTGCTATATTATCGGTCGATAACACATCTGCACTGATTGTGGTATATCATCCTTCCCTAATGGGGCATCAGGGCAGATGAAGTGTAGAATTTATCTGTTTCTATAACCTCTGCATATGAAGGGGTTGCGCGGTTAGCACAACACCCAGCCGCCTGTACTTCCCCAACTTAAGTCAGGTACCCATTTAACGCTGGGTGGGCTTGTGGGATGACTTTGAAACAAATTTTACCTGGAAAAATTCCCTTGGTCCTCACCGAGGATCATACCCAGGACTCTCAGGTCAACAGTCGAGTATCTACACCATTCGGCCATCCAACCCACTCCGATTGATTGTGCTGTGAATTAATGGTCTAATATCAACCCTCTCCTCCCCAATCTTTAACAGTCACTAAATGTTGAAGCACCCTTATACTGAGTTTAAGAGTGTCGAAGCCAGGGCTCAAAGATGTGCTAATACAGTCATTACGGATACCACATGGTTATTGCATTGAAGTTAAGTACGTATTTGATTATTGTGTGTAAATAAAAAAAATAAAAAAAAGTAAACAGACGAAGGGAGTGAATTTATTGAATAATTTGCTAACTGTATGCATAAACTGAAAATCACCTTGTTATTTCTCTTCATTTATCTATAATACAAATTTTGACCATAGGGTGGTTGGTGGGAATTCGTAACTAATAGTTGTAACTACTACTACATATTTTGAAATTTATTTTAAAAATCCCTTCAAATTGTACACCAATCAATTTCCAAGGTAGATACCAAAAAAAAAAAAAAACCAAACAATAAAAGCTTTTCATACAAAGTGAATATACATTGTATTTTATTATGTGCGATTTGCCTTAAATTAACACATAAAAAACCCAACATTTTGTGGAATTTTTTGCTTCTACCCAATGTCTCTGAAAGAGAATCAAAAAAGATTTTTTTTAACTACCCAATATATATATATATATATTCCCAATAAAATATTTTTAAATCACATGGTTCAATGATGATACCTTTATTTTGTTTTCTTGCTAATAAATATAAGACATGTTTTTTTTTATTATATGATGAATTCTCATTATTATTATAGTGTAAAACTGTCATAATTTTTTTCCAAAGAAAAAAAAAAAGAAGTAAATTTCTACGTGCTAATAGAAAAAACAAAATGATATGATATATAAATTTTCAATTTCAAAAGTCAAAACAAAAATCAATACCAAAATACGAACAATTTGTTTGTTTTTTTTTGTTTTAGGCCTATAAATATATCTGAATGATAAATTAATAAATATCATAATTCAAATAGCAGAGTAAAAACAAAATTTCCAATTGATTCCTGCCTCCTGTATTGTACTCCAGAAATGAAAACAATTAATTATGTGGAGAATAACTCGGATGTTGACATTTGCAATAGCAGCTATTTTGAATTTCAAAACTCAGAACATACTTTCTTGAAAAACCAATATGTCTAGTTCATTTTCATTTTAAAGTGAAATAGTTTTACATTAATGTTGCTTCAAGCAATTATGTTGTATTTAAAAAAAAATATGATTACAATTTGAGAGTAAAGCTGATATGATTGTGGCGGCCGTAGACTTGATTACTTAGTTTTCATAAGAAATGACTTAATCCTTGTTTATTTTATTCATGTTATTCTTTGTGTCTTTAAATAAAAAGCTTAAAATTGTAGAATATTCTAACGCAAAATAAAACTTTACAGTAAAAAAATAAGAGTGAATTTTTCTTTCATGAAAATGAAACTTCAAAAAACATTCTTTCACCTTGGTTTTATGTATGAGCATATGTAACACTTTTGTTGTAAAATATTTTAAAATTTAAAACCTACGCAGAAATTAAAATGTATATGGAGCCAGTGATCATTCATATATACAAGCTAGACAACTGGCCAAGGGCAAGCCTCCCTACCCTTCTAATTTTAATTACTATTAAACCTGGTGCTAAGAGTGCTGTAACAGTTATTTGGCAGAGGGAGCCATAAAGGCCTAAGGTTGGCTCCAAATATCGGATAAATAAATTCAAATTCACAACCTTCACAGTTATCTGATATCATTAAGGAACTTGGCATTCATACATCGACAAACAGTTGAAGTTAACTGCATTTTGTGCATTGTGAAAAAATACAACAATCTCTACGGCGCTAAGCAAAAGCTATATGTTGTAGCGAAAAAAATCAGATCTGACATTTCTTATGGGAAAAAAACAGGATTTTTAACAGTGGTTCTCATTTTGAACTTGGACTGGGCCCTTATGCTTTTGCAAAGCACTTTGCAGAGGGTCTTGCTATTTTGGCCATTAAAACAAACAAAAATATAAGGAGGTTTATCCGAGATGGGAACTGCCTTATAGAATTGAAGTGTTAAATAAGACATTCAATGAGTAAAAATGTTTGGGGACCACTGATCTAAGCCTACATTAGCCAGGTAACAACACTGTCATAAATCAGTGAGACCGTTCCTCAGAATCAATTTTTCTTTTTGGCGATATAAATAGATTAGAAAGTGCAATAGTGATTGTATACATTTTTATCAAACATGAACAGCACAACAAGAAATGTGCAGAAATTTTATTTTACAAAAAAATCATATATATATATATAAAAAAAGCACAGAGAACTGAAGAAAACATGAAATGTTTCTTCTAATTAATCACTGGCAAAAAACATTTTTTTAGCATCAGGCAGTGTGGTTGCTTATACAAAAAGAAACAGATTTTTCACTTGCTCAATCAACTGAGCTAGTGAAAAAAAAAAGTGATATCTTGATTACCAATAATAATGTCTGGTTATAGATTGGAATCAACAAAGTTTGCATAGTTGATAAAAAAAAAAACAAACAAGATACCGTAACAAACTGGCATAATTAATACACACAAAAAATAAATATGGTGACATTTTTTCAATAAACTGGCATAGTTAAAAAAAAGATCCCACAACAAACTGAAATTGCTTTAAAATATATAAAGCTTTTTTTCTGGGGGAATGCACTGGAACGGCGTTCTGCCACCTTCATTCAGAAATTTACTGTTTACTGCACTATATTTTCAATGTTATTTCTTTATGACACGACAGACATAAATAGGAGTACCGGTAGATTTTTTTAATAGAAAAAGTACACTGTCTATATATCAGCTAATGCATCAACAATAAAGAAATAAAATAGGTGTACACAAGTTAACATGATACAAGAATTAACATAATAATTTGGTTTTGATTACAAACTAGAATTGAATATAACTCATGGTAACAAGCACTGAAAGATTTCCATTGCAAAGAATTCCACAGTATTTAAATAAAAAATATCATTCAATACATCATTTCAAAATCATATAATACAAAAAACAAATATAGCAAAAAAATCCTAGAATAAAATAAAAATATATTAAAAACAAGACACATTTTTTTTAAGAAATGAAGTGATGGAAGACTAGCCAACATTATTTAATTAAAACTGAATCAAAAATGTAAAGTTAAAAAAAAAAAAAAATGATTCAGAAAACAGCAGTTACTTAAAAGATGCACCTGAGTAGACAAAATATATAAACTAGTAGCTTGTGAACACACCTGTGTTAAATATATCAACTTACCCTTTGAACCAGATGGAAGGGAGACAATTCTTTTTAGAACTTAAGGCCCATAAAGGTGGGGGACTTCACAAGTCTCAGTGGTTTTTTTTTTAATAAGGAAAGTGCCGTGTACCAATTTACCAGGGACATTATATACTCCAGTAAAAAGTGTATTTAATTCCACAAGGTTAAACCCACCTTTTCAACTTTACTTGTAGACAGCACTATCTACAAAAAAAAAAGTTAATAAAAAAAGAGGACAAAACAGCAACACCAACAGTTATGAATGTATATGGTGACTACTTGGAGTCCCACTAGAAATAAACAGCAGAAACAGTAGACAGACCACACCGGCAGTATCGGTGAACCAGAAGGAATGCATTAGCAGGTAAGCTAAAAAAAAAATTGTTAATTAGGGTCAGAAAATAAAATAATGGAAACAGAGAATATACCCACAACGGCATTGTAAGCGACTTTGAAGGAATGCAATGAAGAGAGAACTAAATAACTAAATGACTAAATAACTAAATGACTAAATAACTAAAAGACTAAATAACTAAATGACTAAATAACTAAATAACTGGACGGCTCTGATTTTTATCAAAAGCAGTAGAAATAAAAATAAATCAGAAAAATGATTCTATCAGCAGATCTGCGCAAAGAAAGAGAAAAAAAACTGATCTCCAACGGAATGTTAAGGTCTTTAACAATTAACAAAAAAAAAAACCCCAAAAAAAATGAAGTAAAAATAAATTCAGATAAGTGTAGAGACCGCAGCAAAATGGAAGAAAAAAAAATCATGTCCTACAACAGCATAAAGATTTATACAGATTTGATTCCCTTTAAAAAAATGTCAGGCGACGAAAAATCGAGTCACATGTATGCCAAAACGTATGACTGTACCAGGTTAACTTTTTAAAAACAACAGTGGTTTAGCAGTAATTTAAAACATATTTAAACAATTTATCGGAAAGTATATTAATAAATTTATATTTATGTTACTGGCTACACCGTAATAAAAAAAGAAAGAAAATATACATAAAAGATAAAAAAAAATAAATTTAAGATAAAAAAAAGAATGGCCCACCAGAGTGATGACAGAGGAAGCTCAAAAGATATCTCGTACCATTGTGAATGACATAACGAAGAAAGAATGTTAGGAAACTCCTGACAGGCAAGGCGCCTAAAAAAAATGATCTTGTGGGCTATCGTCCTCAATAAGGGCTTTCAGCCCCAAATGCATATTTTGAGTGGTGGGAGGGGGTAAATGTGCTGAAGGGGTACCAGTTACTGACCAATTTCATCAGTTGCTATCTGAACATTGCCTTGAGAATCAAGAGTTTCAATTGTTAATTATTCTGATGTAAACCAGTACCACAATTATAATGTGAATGAGTACCACTATTCTGATGTGAATGATTACCACTTTTCTAGTGTGAATGAGTACCAGTATTCTGATGTGAATGATTACCACTTTTCTAGTGTGAATGAGTACCAGTATTCTGATGTGAATGATTACCACTTTTCTAGTGTGAATGAGTACCAGTATTCTGATGTGAATGATTACCACTTTTCTAGTGTGAATGAGTACCAGTATTCTGATGTGAGTGATTACCACTTTTCTAGTGTGAATGAGTACCACCAGCAGTTGTGCACGATTGGTTTTAATTCCCGTGATATGTTGTTCATTAATTAAAATAACTTTATCTGGGTAGCTTGTCATAATTATTTTTATCTGATATCTATTTGTGACCAGCAATTCAAGTGTGGAGCCTACAGTAAGTCTTTTAATTTTTATTGATTAAAATGAAATATTGTTAAAGCACTTCTTTCAACAATTATCATTTTTTTGTATTAATTAAGAAGTAATCAAAACACAATCCAAATTAAGAATCCAAAAATATCTTTTCATATAAATCAAAACTAATATTGTCTTTTTAAAAAAATAAAAAAAATATCACAATTTTTTGCGGCATGAAATCATTCAAGTAAGTTGCTCAGCTTTTTTTCCGATCTCCACTTCTTAAACCGAAGACGAATGTGACTTTCAAAAGAGACAAATGGGGCTTCAACACAAGAAATCAGAAGAAATGCTAGGCCATACGAGCAGACAAACATGGCAATATAAGTATAAACCTGCAAAAGAAAAAAAAAGGGTAAATACCACAAAATAATTTTTCGTGAACAAACAAATAAAAAGAAAATTAGAAACAGTTTTTCTAATTCAATAAATGAACACACAATTAAATTATCATCTTCCTCTCCGCAATATTCTATATTTTTCTTTGGTTAAAAAAAATTTCTGTTTCGATATTTCAAGCCATGTAACAAAATTCAAGAATTCAGAAGGTGGTTCGGTGACACAAATTAAGATGGCACCAATGTTTATTTCAAACACCAATATTGGAATCCTACCACCAAGTTTAAAAATAGATTATTACTCTACGAAGAAATATTTTTTAGAAATATGGGCCAGAGTAAAAAAAAAAAATGTGGAAACGATGTGCAGGAATCACATGTATGATAAATTAAGTAAATATAATAGAATGGTGGCTTTGTATTATACTTCAACCTATTTTTGTATCCTTCCATATTTTGCAGTTTTACATTTTTTAACTTCACTCATTCTTTTTTTTTTTTTGGTACAAGGTACACAATTTTAACAGATGGGGTAGGTGGCTAGGTGGATGTGAACCCAATCTGCGTGCTTAAGTTAGTGTTTCTGTCTCCTGTGGTGCCTCCATGATCCTTGGCTATGGTGGGGATGAAAGAAGGATTTGACAAAGACTGTTCCCTATTAGTGGTCTATGGGAGCTAAGAGATGAATAAGAGATGAATGTCTCTCAATCTCAGATGTTGACTTTAGATGAAAGAAGAACTTGACAAAGACTGTTCCCTTTTAGTGGTCTATGGGAGCTAAGAGATGAATAAGAGATGAATGTCTCTCAACTTTACATGTTGACATTAGATGGTATCAACTACAGAATATGCTTTCAATATGGAGTGTCATTTATTAGTCTTAATAAGTTTTATTGAAAAACAATAAGATTACTTCGTCAAAGTTTGCACTACAAAATATAAATATAAGAGTAAATAAAAATAAATCAATCAGAGGGCCATCGGGGCAGATGACGTGTTTCTATAACCTCTGCATATGAAGGGATCGTGTGGTTAGCACAACGCCCAGCCGCCTTTACTTCCCCAACTTTAAGTCAGGTACCCATTTAAAGCTGGGTGGACTTGTGGGATGACTTTGCACCAAATAACATCTGGAAAAACTCCCATGGGCATCTTAGAGAATCGAACCCATGACTCTCAGGTTGACAGTCGAGTATCTACACCACTCAGCCATCCGTCCCACTAATCTGTAATTTGGCAACAGATGAAATGTTCAGGCCTCTGCTCCAGCAATGAATACATGTACTTTGGTTTTTCTCTCATTGACTAATAGTTATTTGTGACAATAAATATAATCTTTAATGAAAATGGCTTCTTTTTTTTTTGGAAACATTTACACATCGACGCTATACCTTATTGAATTATACTAATTTTAAATACTTACCAACTGCCCTAAATTTAAGTAGAAGTTGTTATGTGAGGACTCAACAACCACATGGATCAAAATGGGGTGCAGCAAGAACACACCGTACGTGATACGACACAGGGGGAGAAACATATTCCAGGACAAAAACTTGCCCACAAAAGCTGAATGAAGAGAAATAAGAGAAATGATCATGTTATTAATTAATAATTTACATCTCTTGTCAATTAGTCTAACAAAGGGTCGGCCAAATGCTGCTCTATAGTGCAGAAACTAAACAAAGCAGCAGTTTAAAAATTATTTTTTTTGTGTGCTGAAGCTTGTTAAATTGACTATGGTTCTCATGAGCCTCATGTGGCCACCGCAGGACTATCATAAGCAGTTGTTGTGTACAGGATCTTGTAGGGCTTCAAAGTGCCAAAGTTCTTAGCCACTTAGAAGAAAAACATTGGACGTTGATCTTATCAATGAGAATGAAACTTACGGGCATAAATAAAGGAATTTAATGTCATTATAGCCCATGAGGAAAATAACTAACACAGCTACCACCCCAGGTTTCAATCCTGTGAAGTCCTCAACCTGTCCTTCTTACCATTTGTTCAACCAGTGGCCGCTTAATGCCACACCTTATATTGTCCGTCAGTACCCTCTACCCACCCCGGCTATCTAGTCATTTATCTGTGTCCCTCTAGTCACTAAATGAGAATCCCACCAAACAGGTTCTTATACCAGTCGCTGCTCACCAGTCTGTCCACTAATACACAACACAGTGAAGAAATAAGATTCACTGACCTCCTTGGCCGGTGCTACAGGTAAATATGACCCATGACAAAGCCAAAGCCCAGGCTGGCCTAGAGAAGGCCTCGTACATGGCTGTCTGCAGGCCTGTCCACTGCTCTCCCCCTTCTCTGTTCTCCAGGTATGTGATGTAGGGGAGCAGAAAGAGAATCAGGCATGACACTAGCCAGCCACAGTACAGAAACATCTGGAAAAACAAACAAATAGCAAAATTGTAATTCTACTTGTAAATCTCTTGTTTTTGCTGCACAATTTGTGTAGAAAACAACAGGGACGCTTTGGCCTAGGAAGACCAGACGACCATTTGTCATGTTCCTCTTGGGTTGAAAAATAAATTACACAAATTAATCTTTTAAAATGTTCAATTAATAGAGACATTTTATCAATTAAAAAAAAAATGTATCAAATGCCATTTATTTCTGAAAATTGTAAACGTAAATTATAAAAAAATTGAATCATCTTTAATCAAACACATTCAAGTGATATGCTACTGTTTTGAATACCGAGCCTTCCACATTTTTTTTTTAACCACTGGCTGTCATAGGATTGTTTGAGCAAGCAAGCTCCTGTTAGAAAATATCCCAAGAGTCAAATCTAATTGCTGTATGTAGAAAATACAATATCTTATTCAAAATGTATTAAAATCATATTAAGTTAAAAAAATTGCCAGTGATGCTATGTTCACAACATTTTTGTTTTGTTTTGATGTTAATGTCAAAAAAAAATATACACTATCAGAAAAATAAAATGTACAACTAGCAGAAAATTTTTTTTTTTTACTTTTCTGAATTTCATCTGTCTGTCACAGTTGAACAGTATGTACCCCAGACCAAGCCCAATGCAGTAAATGCCAATTCTACTGTAAGGTTTCACATAGATCAGTGACCAATAGTTGTTTAAACGAAGCCTGTTGAAAAAAAATGATACACACCAATTAATTGCAGTCAAATACTCTTCGCATTAAGTTTGACATACATTAAAGAATATTACACAGATTTATGTACATGTATAAATGAATGCTGAGCCTACACCAATAATGAAACATATTTTTGTAGTTCCCTTACGTAATTGTGGGACAGATGGTAGAGATGTGGAGATGCTCAACTGTCAACCTGAGAGTCCTGGGTTCAAGCCTCGATGAGAACCAAGGGGATTTTTTTTTTCCAGGTCCTGGTGAAAGTTGGTTTAAGTCGCACAAGTCCACCCAGCTTTAAATGGGGACCTGAATTTAGTTGGGGGAAGTAAAGGCGGCTGGGGGGTTGCGCTTGACACGCAATCCATTTATTTGCTGAGGTTATGCAAACAGATGAATTCTACACTTCTTCTGCCCTGATGGCCTTTTAGGGCTTTGAGGGAACTTTACTTTTTAATTAATCCCCAGTGAGTTGAAAGTGCAATGTCCAAGGATGGACCATAGTTACCTTACCTGGCACTGTACTTCCCTTCCTAATGTTTTAGAAAGGTTTTCTAAATATGTCTTTCAATTTACCAGTCAGTGGGATACTTCGGACAATAACAATACTGGGCTATTTAACACTGAATGAGTGATCATTTTTAGGGACTTTATATTCTACGGGGGATTAAAAAAACAGGAAGAAAATAACATTTATAGTAAAAAAAAGTAAGTTTCCCTTAACCCTAACGGGCCATCGGGGCAGATGAAGTGTGGAATTCATCTGTTTCTATAACCTCTGCAAATGAAGGGGTTGTGTGTGGTTAGCACAACGCCCAGCCGCCTTTACTTCCCCAACTTAAAGTCAGGTAACCCATTTAAAGCTGGGTGGACTTGTGGGATGACTTTGAAACACATTTCACCTGGAAAAATTCCACATGGTTCTCACCGAGGATCGAACCCAGGACTCTCAGGTCGACAGTCGAGTATCTACACCACTCGGCCACCCGTCCCACAACATTTATAGTACAATGTGGGTAAATTAAAAAAAAAAAATTCAAATACATTCAAAAGAAAATATATATTCCAATGATCTTACTTTAAAACATTTCCGTTGATCCCTTGGTTAAGAGCACTGACCACTATAATCTGTAAGGTTAGGAAGAATCCAATTAGTGTGAACCCAAGCCTAGGCTTTCTGAAGAAAATAGAAACATTAGATTATTTCAGAGATGTCAACATTGAAATGAAATTTTTTAACGCCAGCCAGTTCCTTGTGTTTTTATTTTGGTTTAAGGTCATTATAATTTTTTTTGTTGTTGATATTTTTATTTTTTAGCAGGCCAGGTAAAATTTTCTAATGTGCCAAGACTGGCATGCCAGATGATCATAGCATTTTAAAAGTTAGATTCACATTAACTCTCAAATGATGAATTCGTCTATAATAAAAAAAAGGTGATGTAAATGAAATTTAATTAAAAAAAAAACAACAACTTAGAAATACTCAAATAAAATAAAATGTAAACAAACAAACTGTGTCCATCAAAGTAGAAAAAAGCAAACAACAGATGATACTTACATAAGCAAAGGAATAAGGACAAGGGGAGCCATTATAAAAAATTGAAAATCATTGGCCAGGTAATAGGTGTGAGGAAGGCACTGAAATAAATCATAAAAAGAAAGTGGATATACTTTTTTTTTTTAACTCACAGTGTAAATTTACTAAGATCTTTAATGGTAAGAATGTCTCTGAATTGTTTTGATTTCTAAATAATTTTTATTTATGATTGAACTTTAAAAAAAATCTGTAATGTGCATTGATAAACAAGAATTTAAAGAATGACCTAATTAGTGTGGTGCAAAGTTACAGGTTTGAGAATTAGCATGCTAATGACCTAAATCCTTAGTCGCAACTGCAGACTTTGATAATGCTGGAGGGGATGTAAAAAAAGGGAGCCTATAATAAGACCCTAATAGTGAATACAGCATTTAGAGATAAATATCTCAACCATACATGGACTTGTCATAGACAAAGTCAGGTTAGATGGAAAACAATTTATAAAACACATGAATTATATCATATAAAAAAAAATTCTCACCATGTTATCAGGATCGTACAGGTTGTTGATGAAAAGAGCATTGCTCCACCAGTTGCGCTTGCAGACTTTTACATTTGCAATTTCGTGGGACCAACGTGGTCCTTCTCCAAGGAAAGGCATTAGATTGGTCCCCAACATCAAAAGAACAGCATAACAAGGGAAAATACTAAGAATGAATAAACAAAATGTGCAGTAGATTACTGTTTTTTACTTTTAACTCTATTTTAGCATTTTCTATAGGTCTGATTCTATGTTAAACAAGTTTGGTAGTACAGTAATAAAACAAACAGCGACAATACTAATACTGCATGGGTTATCTACCATTACATGTTTTTTTTAATTCTAACTTTCTTCACAAAATTGCTTTTAAACACTGCAAAGTTTCCATTGAATGATTTGTTTGTGACAGTAAGAAAAATATTTTGATGTCATATATATAAAATGCTCACAAACACAACCATATACCATAAAGTTCAAAACCAACACAAACAAATAATTTAAAAAAAAAAAAGGTTGGAATAAAAACATAATTATAAATAAAATCTTAACCTAAATGAGAAAATTTGATTTCAACAATGACCTCATATAAAATAACTGCTCTATGTGCATTATCTTAGGCAGGCTATCATTGGTCTTACCGAATAAGTCTGTGTACAATCATGAAGAAATATTCTCTGATACTCATCACTTTGGTCCATTGATTCTCTTTGTTTTTGCCAGCTTTAGTTTTGATCTTCAAAAAATTATAAGCACCTAAGGTTCCACTGTAATGGAAAGAATAAATAATTCTTTAATATGTGAATAATAATGATAATTATGAATAAAAAAAAAAAACAGCCAAAAACAGCCAAAAAACATTATTCTTAAAAAATCAACAAATTGTTGACTCACTTGGCTTGAACCTACCATGAACTTATTGGAAACATTTCTTACTTAGATGTCTATGTAAAGATGAGAAGTTTATTGCCTGACCCTTAACCAAACATGTAACTATCACAGGATCAGTTTTGTACCCCCCCCACTGGTACACTCTCACCATGCCCAAGGCCATGATGGCAGTGGAGGCACTTTAGCTGACCCAGGTAAAAAGGATGAAAAAAACAACAACTACAGATTCTTCTTTCTTAAATTCAAACCCAAAATTTATAAGACACAGTTATGCAGACTAAATCCTTCAAATCGATAGAGCTGAATGCTTTGTTTACAGTGGCCTATATCTATATAGCATCACTTTTTCATCACACTATTTCTAGGTAAAACATGTCATGTGCTTTTTTGAAAATGGTTAAAAAACAACACTGGTTTAAATTATGAGTGTCATACTCCTAGAGCAGGGGTGGGCAAACTTTTTTTACGGAGGGCCACATTAAAACTTGATTGTTATCGGCAGGCCGCACATATATTTTGTCTACTTCAATTACAATTTACAACATATTAAAATATGAATTAATGATAATAACCTTGTATTTGTCATTTATTTCGCATTCACGCTCACAATATGTACATGCATACGGGCCGCATAATATACGCTGAAGGGACGCATGTGGCCTGCGGGTCGTAGTTTGCCCACCCCTGTCCTAGAGGCTAGTATAGAGAAACTGATTCTTAAGAGATTAATTTTCAGCATTCAGAAAGGTTGGAAGTCTGCTGACAAGGGCTCCATGTTCTACAGACAATTGAAACAATGTGTTCAGGATAACAAACTTCAGCTCAATGAGATACAATAAACAGCAACTAACCCCCCAACCAGTTAGTACTATCTGTCAATGTTAATATGTGTTGCCATGGCAACCAACCATACCCAAACAATTGAGAATTATGAGGTGTGAGTAACTACATATAAAAAAAAAAAATTGGCACAAGGAAAAAAAAATGTAAAAAAAAAATAAGTAAATTAAAAACAAAAAACACAACAACAAAACAAACAGAATTTTAATAGAGGCTTAATTAACTACATTTTTTTTAGTGAGTTAATTTCCCTAATAGTTTAGCAATATTAAGTCAATCTTAAAAAAAATGCAAACCAGAATGACAACCAGCTTCACCAAATAATGCCCTCTTTGAGAAATATGTTTACTTTGCTGTTGATATGACATATTGAACAAAATATTTTTTTTAAATTAAAACGTTTCTAGAACAATTAAAAAGAGTGCATAAAAAAGAACTAACCGCGCAGCTATTCCCATCCTGGCTTTAGTAAGAATGTAAAAAAAAAAACGCACTAAGAAACTGCCCCGTAAATCACGGATATCATTTTAAGATCAAGAGGTAAAAAATCTTTCTTGCAAAAGGGCATTATGGGATAGCGATAAGATTAAAAAAAAAAAAAAAAAGGACACAGGAGTTGTTCTATGAAAGTTGGTAAAGAAAGAAGACTTTGAAGAAGGAAGAGGGAGAAAATTATTTCTGCCTCTACCACAATGGTGTGAGGAGTTACCTGAGCACAAAGAATGAGTCAGCAGCTAATGTTGTATTGATGACCATCTGCATCCACCAGGTCTGTGTCATTTTGACGGCAGATAAATAGTTATCTGGAAACATACAGTGTCCCCGCCTCAATATACTAGCAGCTAATGTAAATGTTAATTCACTAATCTACTGTTATTGGTAAAAAAAAAAAAAAAAAATTACACTTAAAAATTCCAGTCATTAGTGGGTTAAAACTATTCTCATGACATGATCTATTTAAACTATTAACATTTTATATAAAATGTAAGAATGGGTGATTCGTCTAATCAATAAAACACACAGGGAAAAAAAAAGCATGCAAATGAAATATATGCAAAAATGAGATCTTCGTAAAATATACAGTAAGACCAAGGGAAGGGATGGATTGTGTGTGTTCCAGCAGAACTTCAATTTTTTAATAAAACCAGGAGATATGTGGAATAGTTGCTATGATGTCACAAGTGATACTTTACCAACGATATCTGGATTCTGAAACATGGTCCCATACACGTTTCCCAGGACAATCCACCCTATGCTCAGGACTCGAACCCCGTTGAGGCAGTACAGAGTGTCAGCCGAGCCATCTGCCAAAATATGTCTGGTGTTCTTACGGAAAGAAAATGACAACAGGAGGTCTGTAAAAATATTCTCTGTGAAAAAATGTAAATGAAAAAAAAATAAATAATGGTGTAAACAGTTTGTATACATGTATTTCATGACTAAATTTTTATATTATTTTGAGATTTTATTTGTTTAATATCCAAGTCAATAACATAGTTAACAAACCTGATGATGTCAACTTTTTGGTCCTATGGGATGGTCTGACTTCAATAATACTGTGCTGCCTATTGATCTTTGGTGCCAGTGACACAGACTTCCGTTCTGTCACTGTGGGAAACACTTCCGCGTTACTACTGGTTAAACTGATGGTGTCTTCTGCCTGCGTTTCATCTTTGATTCCATCAGACTGAAGATTAGCGTTGGCGTCACTGGTGCTACGCATTTCCATGTCTTCTGGTATATCCTGTAAGGTATTTTCTTTTATTTTAATTTCAAGCAACAATTGTTTTGATTTTTAAAACTTAACAAAACTTAAGAACTCAAACCATCATTAATGGTAACTCATTGGAAGTGTTAATATTTTCTTTAGTTATGGGGAATCTATTTCATTTTATGGCATTTGAGTCGAATAAACATGTGAACCTCTGAGGCTATGATCAAAACATTCATTCATGGTGATCATACAATTTTGAAATTCTTTGACATGTGTGAGTTTTGTATAAATAAGTAAATACAGTAGTGCATGCAGTGAACAGCATAGTTGGACAAAATTTGCAACTGTCAGAGCGTACAACACTGAGGACAAAGAATGAAGTCAACCAATAACAATCTCATTCTACGACAGAATCTACCAATCAAAAGTTTAAAAAAAAAACGCAGGTACTGAAAACAGAAGCTTACTGGCATGATCACCACTGGCTGGCTTATGGGTGACGGGTCTTCAAATATTGACACTAAATTTAGCTTAGTCTGAAACAAAGACTCCATCTGTAAGTAAGCTTTATCACTCCGGCTAAAGAGAAAATGTGATTACTATGCAGCCAATGATGATGTGTAACATGTCATTAAATTACCTGAAGCTCTGAGTGAATAGGAGATGTGCTGAGCAAAGATCTATGACTGTCTTCAGGGGAGATTTTTATAATCTGACTCACAGGCTTGTCAGGGTGTGCACTTTTCAACTTGTCATGCTCAATTGTTTCTGTTGAAGAAAGAGTTCCTCTCCGGCGACTTCGGCGTCTAAAAAAAAAATTATAAATTTAAAAAAAATTAAATATTTAATGCAGAAATTTTTTTTTTAAATTCTCTATCAGACATTTTTTTTTTTAACTCAGGCCAAAATTTGAGCAGAGCAAAGACTGCCAGCGGTGGGTCGGGCAATAATTTGGGAAGTAAAACTTTATAAAAGATATAATGACCACATTTTCTTTACGCCAGTAACATCTGCAAATTTGCTAGTTTTTTGGTATCAGGAAAAAAAATCAAAAGAAATAATTTTAAAATAATAAAAATACTGAAAACAAATAGGCTCACATGCATTGAAAAAAAAGTGTATATCAAGGGAAAAAAAAAAGAAACCAAACAATATAAAAATAAAACTAAACAAAATTAAATATTTTTTCAATATACTACTATGGATGATTATATCTTCAAGAAAGTGAAATTAGTTGTGGTGATTAAGAGAGAGTTATGACTAAAAAACACGATTACAAACTTTTCATTTTACTTCATAAAGGATAAATGAAGCACACAAAAAAAAAATATATATATATATATGTCAGTCTCAAAT
The DNA here is from genome assembly GCA_021962125.1 of Bulinus truncatus. Taxonomy (NCBI): domain Eukaryota; kingdom Metazoa; phylum Mollusca; class Gastropoda; family Planorbidae; genus Bulinus; species Bulinus truncatus. Next base: position 64,098 of record JAGDYQ010000409.1, read on the forward strand.
TAAATGCCATGACATAGCCGCCAGTTACCTTGGGGTGACTAAAATTTTCAGGATACCAAAGCTATCAGTGTTGTTTTCGTAGCCAATGGTGATTTCAGGGCCATGCTTGACTCTGAGCTTTTTGCGTCTTTGTAAGATATCATAGCCTGTTCCAATAGCCACCAAAAATAAGATGGCTCCTAAAATAAACCTGAAAAAGTTAAGAAATAATAACAGATGTAAAAAATAATGTTTTCTAAAACATGATGCAAAAACAAAAATGATTTAGAAATTGAAAAAAAAAGTATAAAATGTGACAATGAATTTAACTGAAGTAACAAACATAAAATGCCTGTTAGGTAAAAAATGAAAAAGAAAATGAAATGACAACATGATATTAAAAATTTTTTTTACATGTTCCTAAAAGAATGATATATTTATCTTTAAGAGACGCGAGAGACAAATGCAAGTGACTAGGACTCAATGGGAGTAGACGCCCCTTACCTACAGCATGCAGGTCCGGCTAGCCATGTAAGGGCCACCCAAATTAAACGATCACTAATTTTTTGAAAAAGGTGAAGTAGTTTAAATTGTGAAGTAATTTTAAACAATAAATGTTTTTTTTTATACGTACCGCTCAAGTGATTAATAACGAAAGTGCAATACCTTTACTGAGCAATCATCGGAAAATTATTATTTTCAGCTCTCAGACATTGATACAATTCAAAGTGGACCAGTCATGGGGCCCTGTCGCTTGTATTTTATTTTTACGCAACTTTGGGAAATGGGGGGGTATGGGATTAGGGTGGCATCAATTGTCATAGTGTGTCATATTTTTGGCTGCAGACCTGATATTTGAAAAGGATTGAGTTCATCCAGGTTCTTATGTGTATGAAGTTTTTTTTTAATTGCCAATCAAAGCTTTGGCTTCTGAAGTCTACATCACCTAACAGAGAAGTTAAATCTCTACCTCAAAATGACATGACCTTATGACGAGGGAATTCATAGCTAATAAGGAACTTACACACAAATAATGGCTGGCACGTCTGCCCAAACATCTCTTTGTTCGTGACAGAGGACAGACTTGACTGTCAAGCTGTCTGTGACATTCTCCAGTCTAAGAACTACCAACAGAGAAAAAAAAAATTAAATATCAAGGGATCATTAAACATTTCTGTGGAACATGGGTAAACTAATCATTTGGATGCTTTATGAGGCTGCTGAGCTATAAGAGATGAAAATTATTTAATGAGTTTAGTGTGAAAACTTAAAGATAAAAAAAAACATTTAGTCATCCAAATAATATATCCAGACTAAAAGACACTGTGAAACTAGTAAAATGTAAATGTGAAAGTAAACTGTAACATTTGTTTTCAATTTTTTTTTTAAACCTGTAACCAAACAAAAAAAGAAACTGAATTTGCACTTTAAAAGAAAAAAAATAGTTGAATGTGCAGAAGATAAGCTTACTAACTGCAAGAGTATTGTGTATAAATTAATCACAATACCCTATGATATTATAACAATGTTCATAGGAGGACTTCAAAAAAAAAAGCCAAAAAAAAAAAAAAGTGAATTATAAATGTGTGCACCTGATCTGATTAATAGTCAAAATGCTCTGAATGATTAAAAAAGAAAAAGTTATTGATTTAGTCGTTACTGGTCAACATTTGTGTAAAAGAAAGGAAAACATATACATAGTCAACAGATTGCTCAAGTTCAACAGAAATTTCATATAAGACATTTTTTTTTTTTCGAAATTAGCAATGTTTGATGCTAATTAATATAAACAGCTCTCCATGTTTTTTTTTTTTTTAAATCATTTTTATTTCTGTAAATAAATGACTCAGTTGCTGTAATTAAACGTTACACTTTTATTCTTACAAATAAAGCAAAATTGCTAATTTAAAAAAAAAAGAACAAACCCAAACACAACAATGAAAGTACACTAAATAAACAGTAGTTCACTATCACAATTTGCACAGTAAAAAACTGAGAAGCTGAAAAAGTACTAAATAAAAAAAAAAATATGTGTATACATATATAAAAAATGAATATTAGAAGCAAGTCAGAGCCAGCCAACTGCGATGCTCTTCAAATGATCAAAAGAAAGAAAACTACAAAAGTGTACAAGTGGAAAAAAAAAATGAAGTACAATTTGCACAGGAGTAAGTGAAATATTTTGATATGCAGCGCACCAGTGACATTAAAAAAGAAATAACTACACAACCAGATTAAAATATTGCACAAGAGTTATCTCACCAAGCAAACACGCAACATTAGAATAAGATTTTTTATTTTAACAACATCAAAAACAAAGAAAAAAAAATGTCTTAGATACATGTAAATGTTTTCTGAAACTAAAATGGCAAAATGTTATGGGCCATAAAATAAAAAGGGCATTTAACATGTTTGTATTTCATAAAATCTTCATTATCATTGAGAGCAAAGATCAGTCAAGTTCCAATTTAATTTTAATCTTATGTGTTATCTTATGTGTTACCTAATTATTTCTACAATGATACTTTGTTCTATTAGGCAGGAACAATTAATAGATGCTCTTAAATATGAAACAAAATCCAAATATTTTTAATGAAAATGACGTTTCACTGTACTGTTAAAACTTCATAGGGATCCTTGGAAAAAAAATAAATACAAATAATACGATCTAAATAAATAATAAATTATTGTTTTATATTTGAGAAGAATTAATACAGTATTAGTTATTTACAAAAGCAAAAAAATACAGTACCAAATAAAAATAAAATGAATGAAATTTTTCTACACAACCCAAAAAAAAAAAAAATTGGTTATAGAGACATTTTATTACATACTTATTATTTCTTCTGTGACCTGAAAAATTAATGAACATAAAAACAGCAGTTCATAGCAAATATAAACAAACTATTTAAAACTGTGCTTTTAGAGCGGATGTGTCCACCGTCAAGTAAATGCAATAATTAGATTGGTCCACAACCACTTTGTAAGGAAAACGACAGGTTTACCATGTAACTATCATACTTGAAGTTTACGAAGTTAAATAAATGATTCTATGGGGTCAGAAAGTTAAGAAAATGATTCTGTCATCCCGGTAAGGCTGCAATGATAATACCTTGATCTTACGTCAAATAATTGGTTACAGTTCTAATGTCCATCTTACAGCACTTACACAGCCATAGATGCAATAGTCATGGAGGTGCCATAGATCTCTGATTTCACTGGGGGCTTTTGGCCCCTAACCTACACCAAGGATGGCAAATACAGGTCACATATGCCAAAAATAGGCACACCAAAAGTAAACATCCAATGAAAATAAATGACAATATATGTACTAATATACTGACATAAGGCGCTAGCAATATAAATTAAGCTCTGCTAAAATTTTATTTGCCACCCTAACCTAAACCAGACTAATATGCTTATAGCCTCAAAAGATCAAAACTAATGAGTCACCAAATTATTTATCTAAATGCATTTTTTCTTCGGAGAAAAATATTAAACCAGAGAGTATCTTTTAAACCAACAATGAAAAATGGGGGCTTATTATACAAGTAGACTTGACAAATCTAACAACGCTTGAAATTAATTTGATCATCTGCGGAGTAATCTTTAAACCCCTTCATGGGATGCAGACCCGGAGCTTCAGAGAAAATCCTTAAAGTTTTCAAATTAACACTGACAAAATAAATGAAACAATTCTTCCATGATTTATGTGCGACATTTTTCTTGAGTGATCCTGGGATATGATCCGATTGGACACAACCTCTCTAAAAATCTAATCACAATAGGCAGTGCGTGAAAGTTATTTCATGAACATGATGACACATTTAATAAAAAAAGTTTACATAAAGTGACTTTTATGATTTTTATAAACGATAATAAAAAAAAAAAAAATGTAAAAAAAAAACAATCAAAATTTGTAAAAAAAAAAAAAAAAAGAAGAAGAAGAAGAATTACTGAGTATTTACAAAAAAAAAAATCAGTATATTACTGAATTTCTTGAAAAAATATTTTGTTTACCAACACACAGAGTTTCCTGTCGACAACTTTTTATTTACAATTGAACACTAATTGATGTACCCCCCCCCAGCCCCCCAAAAAAAATTGTATTCTGCATCCCGGTTTGAGCTGATTGAGATACTCAAGATAAATTAGTCAGTGCAGTGCGTTTACAGCGTCAACCAGTGAACGAGGTGTTGGATAATAAGTGTTTAATGTAAAACAACTGAAAAATTAATGGGTGGGGTGGGGGTTTAAGAGGGTGAGTCAATATACCAAAATATAAAAACAAATATAACCAAGTTTTTCTTAGATTAATATTGTTTAAATAAAAAACCCCAATAACAACCAGAAGAATAGCCTGCACTGCTCTTTCGACTTTTCCCCCACCCTTACCTGAGAATGATTGGCTAAGGCAACATCATAGACCACATAAGTGTCTGGCCTAATCAGGATTCTTTCCAACAAGAGACAACTGTCATTGAGTTAGATATCTTCCGCCTACCACTCAGACTCACATCCTAACCATCAGAGAAATGTCAGATCTCTACGAATGCTGCATTACATGCCATTAAACTTGTTTATTTTTAACACTATCCTTCTACTGGTTTCAAAAGGGTAGCTGGGTGGCATTTTGGTAGCAAGCGAGATCTTCACGCTGCAGCCCAATCTGCAAGCTGTGGGTTACGGGCTAGACTTCCACTGTATCCAGTCACCAACCTATGTTTCCAATGGTGCCTCTATGGCCATCGCACTATCGGCTATAGTGGGGGATGAAAAATGGGCATAAAACTGTCCCACTGGTGTGGTTTACAGGGTCTAAGACATCTCACACACGCACTGGTTCTAACAACACTTGACTGATTTTTTTTTCATTGGTGTATTGTGTCCAATCTGTAGTGGTGTGAATGAAGCGTGACCAGACTCACTCCATCACACTAGCAATGTGCTGGTTGATCCTTTTGAGCAAGAGGGATACTCTTAAAGTAAAAACCAACATGTTCTGACATCGTGTATTCAAGAAGGGCTTTAGAACATGGACGGTTTTGTTTTATGGTGTTAACAAGGAAAAAATAAAGGGCACATGATAAATGTGGACTTCCAAATCTTTTATGCAAAGATAAAAAAAAAGACCAAGTTGACTAAAGAAAAATTTGCAAGTAGGAGAAAAAAAAAAACAACAATTAAATCTATCATGGCCTAAAAAAAAGGTGCAATGGAAAATATCTGCTTATCTATGCCAGTGAAAAACAGACAATGGAGCAAAGTAATAAAAAAATGTTAAACTACCAATGGGTTAATCCTGGCAATATGTTTCAAAAAATGACACAAATTAAAAACAACAAACAGAAATAGTAATTAATTATGCTTGTTGATTGAAATATGGTTCATGGTGAGGCAAAATATATATGGTAACTACCTCTTGCTTTAATTTGGACTTCGAGTATACGGTATCTCCTTTTATTCCCAAACCGCTTATAAGGCTTCAAGCAAACAATAAATCTACTTTTTGATAAAACAGCCTGCATAATTCAAAGAATGCAACCGTAACAGACTGTATTCGCATTTTAAACTAAGTAAAAAAATCTTCAACCGGATAATAATAATAATACAGATATTTCACACACTGGTTTAAACCGATGCTCAATCAAGTAAGGCGATTTTATTTCTTGCTACTTTTAAAATAATATGTAACAAAAGGTTCCCTATACTTACACTGTGAGACTATACCATTGATGTCTTCTTCAGAACAGTTACTTGGTACACAAACATCCACTGTGAATGGGCTACGGGGAACTGGGAATGGCAGGTCCTAAAGAGAACAAAAAAATGAAATCAGTGAACATCCCCACAACATAAAACACCAGGAAATCCCAGGAATGATGACGCTCATATTCAATTTTTATTTCTGGACTTGAACGATTTATTTTTCAATAAATTACTCATTTGAACTTTTTTTGGCCAAAAAACATACGCTTAATAATATTGGGTGGGGCATATGGCTGAGTGGTGCAGGTGCTCAACTGTCAACCAGCGAGTCCCAGAAGTCCATGCAGCTTTGATTGGTTACCTGACTTCAGTTGGGGGATGTAAACAAGGCTGGGCGTTGTAAAGTAAAGTAAAGTTCCCTTCTTAGCCCTAACGGGGCAGATGAAGTGTAGAATTCATCTGTTTCTATAACCTCGGCATATGAAAGGGATTGTGTGGTTAACACAACGCCCAGCCGCCTTTACTTCCCCAACTTAAAGTCAGGTACCCATTAAAAGCTGGGTGGACTTGTGGGACGACTTCGTACCAAATTTCACCTGGAAAAATTCCATGGGCCTCACCGAGGATCGAACCCAGGACTCTCTGGTCGACAGACGAGTATCTACACCACTCTGCCATCCGTCCCACTGGGCGTTGTGCTAACCACATAATGCCTTTATATGCATAGGTTAGAAGAACAGATAAATTCTACATTTCATCTGCCCTGATGGCCCTTATTAGTGCTGAGAACTAATGAGTCGCTAAAAACTAAACGCACCTAAAAAAAAAGATAAAAGAACTAAATGCGTTAAAACAACTGCAGGCAAATAATGTTGACAAAAATACACATTAAATGCAACAGGGAGCAGATTACAAAATTCATGTTTCAACTCCACAAAATTTAATTATCACTGATTACTAAAAAAAAGTTTAAAAAATGTATTTAAAAAAACAACAAAAAAAAACTGCTAAGCCTTTAATGACAGTTAAGAATTACACTGAAAAGGAATTTCTAACATCTGTGAAGTACTGTTCAAAGCGAAAAAAAAAAAAAATTGGACAAAATAAATAAAAATAAAAAACAAACAAAATCTTATCCTCCGGTGAGATTCTCTTTCTTGATTAATAGTTTGAACGGCTTAAGTTTTTATTTCAATCGGCAATTTTTATTGGTCTAGAAAAAAAGCGAGATGGATTAAACAAAAAAAAAAAAATACAGCTTACCAGAATGGAAATAAGTTTTGGCATCCAAGGAGCCTGAGTCATGTGCACACTGCAAAAGTGTGGAATCAGATGTTTATTATGGCAGTCTTCAGTGCATTGCGTTGACTTGACGTCAAAGCATTCTTCGTAATTTCCAGTCCAAGTTGTGGCTCCAAATAAAACTCCTGAGGACTGTTTGCCCATGGAGTCGTACACTGTGAATATAATTGAAAATTTCTCCTGTAGTTTTGAGCTAAATAATAATTAAGGTATTTCCCCATGTATATACCATGCCACCCCCCCCCCCAATTTTTAGACTGTGAAGTTTTGAAAAAAATATTTTATTAGAGATGCAAGTTATAAAAAAAGAAAATTTAAAAAGAAACAAAATTCAAGATTCATAATAATCACTCATACACTCCACCCACCCCCCTACTTTTTGGGCTTGAAAACCTTTGAAAAAAAGGGGTGGCTTATACATGGGGAAATACAGTATTTAATATCTTCATGAAAGTTAAAAACATTAATTAATGTGAACAGGAAGAGAGCAGCAGAATCCAGGTCGGATCAATCAGTGTGTGAAGTCCCTGTAAGGATGAGATGAAATCTCTTAGATCCTATTAACCACTAATGGGACGGTTTTTATGGTGCCCTTCTTTCATCCCCACCATAGCCGATAGTGCAATGGCCATGGAGGCACCACGGGAGATATATCGGGAACTTGAGCTAAGACCTGAAAAATTTCCTTGGTCCCCACCGGGGATCGAACCAGGTACCTTCAGGTCGACAGTCGAGCGCGCTACCGCACGGCCATCCGTCCCCTACGGATCAATCAGTCTAACAGGCCATATGGGTCAGCTGCCTGTAGTTTTGCATATGCACAGGCTTACATTTTTTTTTTTACCAATCAGACAATTTTAACAGGCTTACGTAAAAAGTAACATAAAAAAACCAAACAGAAATTAGTTTGCCTTCCATTCTCAGCTCAAGTCTTGAACTCTTAAACATGAATGTGAATACATTCAATACAACACACAGTATTACAATTAAAATAAATGCAAAGTTTTTACATTACATTCTTAGTCAAAAAACACAAATAAAAAAAATAAAAACAACTTTTAGCCGTCTATTGAAAAATAAAACATCAACTTACTTTGCCACGCCCAAGCTTCTTTATTCAACAGACCATTGTAGTACTGAGACAATGTTGACTGGCATTGTTTCGAGACTGAAGAGTTGCTCAGAAACCATTCATCTGCCCCGCCAAACAAAAAAGCTCTAAATAAGAGAAACATTTATTTGCTCTCAAGTTAATTAAATTTTCTTAACAAGTTTTCATATGCTGGTTATCAAAAAGTTAGGGCGTAATTAAATGATAATATGTAGCATTTTAAGTTAAACAAGCCTAACATGCACAGTGGGTAAGTTACTATGGCTCTGAAAGCTTCTGATGTTCAAAGATATTTATGTAAGAAGCATTTTAAGCCCTACTAGTAAAGTCTGGTTTAAAAGGTTTCATGTTATAGCCTGATTAATCAATGCACAGATAGGTTAATACCTATAGATATGCGGGAATAGCAAATAACTTGATGAGTGATGCTGCTCAAGCTTGTCTTGCAGATCCATTAAAAAGTCATACTTGGACAGAACACTTTTTGTTTCACCATCATGCATTACAAGGATCAGCAGGAACCACTTTAAAGTGAGGGCGATCAACATCCTATTTTGCATTTTCTGCAGATATAGATAATTTTTTAAAACACAACAAAATATTACATTATGTGATAGGGTCATAAGTTATTTGAATGTCTGTAAATATAATTTCTAAACGCTGAAAAACAAAAGCTTTTACACCTAATTGTTGATAGACAGTTTATTTGGAAATCAATGACTGGATCACAGGGGTTTTGTGCTAAGCAAAAAATATGCACATGTCATTTGTTTGTTGTATCTATTAAAATAGTGGCCCCCAACATTTTTCTCGCCACGGACCTGTCAACCTTTGATGATTTCACCATGTTTTGATTTATAATGCCATTGCCCCTCACAGCTGCTCAGCTCCCGGTTAACATCTAATCCATGGAAAGTGGCTTAATCCAGAGAGAAATACACAAAAGTAAATAAAAAAAAAATTTAATGTATCTTTTTCTGCCCAGTACCATTTGATCCACAGACCGGTACTGGTCTGTGGTACAGGGACCACTATATTAAACCATAGGCTTTGGTAAGAATGTATTTAGGATTAAACTATTATGCTAAGAAGTTAGAAATAGGATTCATAGCCATATGGCTTACGGATTGGATATCTAATATTTGTGATATTTCAAGATACAATCATTAGCCTTTGCTTTGGTCAAATTGCTATCAAAGACAAGAGACAGTCCATCACTGGTGATGATGAGGTTTGAAATATAAACAGTTAAGCCATTGAATTTGCATGCTCCAAAACACAAGTTAATTTGAATATGTTGACAAAATGTTTTGTCTAATTTCGCCTGGGCTTAGTCAGGCTGGAGTTCAAAAAGAGTTTAGGAACAGAACAAACTCTGAGTAGCAGGTATGACATTAGACCAGTGAGGCCTATTTAGCCAACAAAGCACTTTTCTAATTCTATACTAAATATTTAGATATTAAATCATATGAGGTGATACAATCAAAGTTTGGAGAATTATACGATTACTAGTGTCACTAGTGATGTCTAATAGTAATGGGATGCAAATTTCAGTTTCATCATAACAGTATATAGCTTTTTCATTGCCACAATTTCCTGCTTTCATCAGCCTGATTTTCACTATATGATTATGATTCAATTTGAAAATTAATTTTTGAATTATGGCTATATAAGGACATAAAAGTTAAAGGCCTGTGATTTTTAATGTAAGCTATAGTTATACTAAGAATATAACCAAATCATGCCATGTAAATTTATTGATAGCATGTTGACATTGTCAAAGTATAGTTTACAGAATGAGGATAAAAAAAAGTCAGTGTAAGGTCACAACTCACATTAATGATTAAAGTAAATTAAACTGGGCTAAACTAGAAATACAATTACATGATAATAATTTAATGCTGCAAAAATTTTGCCAAAGTTTAATCTGCCCCACCTCCACAAATATTCTAGGAAACTACTTCATAGAATGATTAGATAAGCAAAAAATAAGAAGACTTAGTTGTAAATAAAATTAGAATATGTTTATAATAGTTAATACAAGTCTGTCAGTGTTACTAATTTAGTCGGCAAGTATGTTGTAAGCCTTAATCGGCATCTAAGTCGTGCTTATATAAGTTACACAATTACCGTTGCACAAGCCTTGCACAAGCTTACTTTAGATGAGTTCAATCCGTGAATCAACCATTAAATAATCAAAAGTGTTTGTTCATGTTTGTTACACTTATTTGTAAATAAAATGTAGCTGGCGTTGCTCCGAAAGCAAATTAGCCTTAAAAAAAAGATAACTCTAAAATTTAAATGATGAGTGACCTCCCTTAGACAACGTAACTACATTTAAACCCAGCTATTCAAAAAATGGTTTTTCTACAAAATATAAAATTCCGCCCGTCGTTCGATGGGCTAAAAATACTTGTATATCCATAATAACGTAATAGCCAGTTTGTGGCAAAGCTATGAATTTTAATTTTAAAATTTTTATCAAAGTATATTCAGAGAGAATGTTAGAAAAGTCATTTTAGTGTTTTAGTTTGGGTCCACTGGAGGCTTCAACAAGTGTGCATGGCTTTCAATTTTCCGCATGTCCTGATGGCCTAATCATGGCTGTATATGACGACATCACGGGGTGCCAGTTGGGGGCCATGGCGTCCCAATGGCGCCTCAATGAATGGTCTGAACACAAAACGGCTTCACCCTGCCATCTTCATAAATCCTATGAGACTATGCACTGCTGCAGGTAAGTGAAAGTGGGCTATACGATTCATACAACAACAACCTGTGCTGAGTATGCTCTATCAATCGGAGGTGAGGGAGGGGGAGGGAGAGAGATGGGGGGAGGCGGCTAGGAGGGGGTGGGGAGGAAGAAGAGAGTAGGGAGGCAGTGCATCAGCATATAAATGACTTGTCTAATCAGCGTCAACACAGCATGCTGCAGCAGAACTTTCTTTCGACATGTGGACAAACCTTTTTTGTTTTTACTAGACATGTTTAGGGAAAGAGAAAGTGGGGGATTGGGGGTGGGGGATGTTGTACCTACACCAGTGGTTCACAAACTATGCTATCGGAACCTTCAGACACTCCGCGAGCGTTTTCTGGGAATGGGCTTCTCTAATGTGTAGGCTACAAGTTTTACGACACAGTATAACAACAGCCTTGCTTATGCTACACACTATTTAAAAAAAAATGTTTTTGTGATACACATGTAAAGAAACAAACAAAACAACTAAGATTTAAAAAACTAAGATTTAAAAAAAAGAGAGAATAGGCCTACACATTTATTCAAATTTATTGATTTCATTTATACACAATAGGCCTACACATTTATTCAAATGTATTGATTTCATTTATACACAATAGGCCTACACATTTATTCAAATGTATTGATTTCATTTATACACAATAGGCCTACACATTTATTCAAATTTATTCATTTCATTTATACACAATAGTTCATACACAAACATGGGTTTGAATATTGTGATTGGTTCAATAGTGTATCGATGAGTGTTTTCATAGGTCAGGGACATTAAAATAATTTAAGTTTTCGAAGAATGGCTGCCGAAAAAAAAGGGGTTTACAAATTTTATTTAACACTTTTCACAACCTATCAAATTTGAAGGAGGGCGCCAAAAAAAATAAATCGCGCAGGGCGCCACATCGGCTAACTACGATTCTGTTGGCAGATATAATTATTTTTTTGTGTGAAGTTCATTGACAGAGCTTCCCATTCCTCATTATAACACCATGTAACAAAATGTATCCCCCCTCCCTCCTCTCCATCTAATTACATGTATATTAATATAATGTGAACGATCTCATTAGACGTCACTATTCAAGAGGTTAACACATTGCTGTAGTGGTTCAGGGCTGCCAATATGGATGTTTTTTTATCCAGATCTGGATTACCCAGATCTGGATATTTTTGGAGAAAGCTAGATAAATTTAATCGCTATAAAATAACAGATCTGGGTAGTTTATTTTGTCATTTAGATATAAATTTTCGATAAATATAGTTAGTATAACCTAGATATGTTTCACATATTTTATGGATACTTCTTCAACGAGAGTAGTTGGTAGCCCTACTGTATTTTTTTTGAGAGTTTTGACAAAGCGAGACGATAGAACACCGTACATCCCTCACAACTTTCGGTGATTCGTTCAGGACTTGGCGCGCATGACTAAAAGCCAAAACAGTGGATTTACTAACTTGACATTGTGATTGATGTAGTTAACATCTATATAGATGTCTCACAGATAAACAACACAGATAGATAGAACGCTTTTTAATTTTTTTGACGGCCACATTAGTGAAAAAAAAACAAACTATAATATGATTGTAACCCTTTAGTATAGAATGCAGTGCTGTTCTTGGATCGCGGGGTTGAGGGGAAAGGGCGTTAAGTATGAGAATTCGAGATACTATGGAGCCCTGGGCAAAAAAAAAATCTATCGGGGGCACCCTTGAATTTGAAATTGATACTGAGAGGGGGCCCTTTTCAGAAATAGGAGCCCTAAGCAATTTCATAGTTTGCCTATCAATAAGAAGTGGGACGGATGGCCGAGTGGTGTAGATACTCAACTGTCGATCTGAGAGTCCTGGGTTCGATCCTCGGTGAGGCCCATGCAATTTTTCCTGGTGAAATTTGGTGCAAAGTCGTCCCACAAGTCCACCCAGCTTTAAATGGGTATCTGTCTTAAGTTGGTGCAGTAAAGGCCGCGGGCGTTGTGCTAACCACATAATCCCTTCATATGCCGAGATTATAGAAATAGGTGAATTCTACTCTTCATCTGCCCCGATGGCCCGATAGGGCTAAGGGAATTTTACTTTACTATCAATAAGAAACTCTTAATAAATATGTTTCCCCACATTTCTTGGACAAACATATTGGACAGGAATTCTGGGGCCCCTTTGAATGATTCACTGTTCGGAAGGGGGCCCACTTTCTGTAAGTGACTGTGCGGGGGTGGGGGGATGCCTTGAAGGTGCTGAATCCATCTTAGTAGTACTTTTTCATTCAGTCTATCTCTGCTGTGCAGGTCTGACCTCCACTGACCCGTCCATTCTCTAAACAGTGTATACCCGTGGTTGGGGGGGGGGGTCAGTTACCAACACCTGTATACAATCGTGGGCTGTGCCTTATGGTACATTTGGCCGGTTCATCATCAAGTGATGGTCATTTCACTAGATTCTAGACCAGGGGTGGGCACACTTTTTGAGGTCACGTTAGGTCGGTAAATTTGACCGTCAGGCCGGACAGGTAGCAGACGGGTGGAGTGTTGAGATGAACTGATTTAGGTTAAAGGTGTAAACGTCATAACAAAGAAGGCTAGCCTCGGGCCACTTGAAACTGTCCGTATTCGGCCCGCGTGCCGCAGATTGTCCATGGCTGCCCTACACTGGTCATCAAAGACCAGATACGGGTATATGTAAACACGCTTCGTGTGCAATCTACAGTAGTGTATACTCTCTTTGTGTGAAATCTACAGTGGTGCATACTCTCTTTGAAAAACTACAGTGGTGCATACTCTCTTTGTGTGAAAAACTACAGTGGTGCATACTCTCTTTGTGTGAAAAACTACAGTGGTGCATACTCTCTTTGTGTGAAAAACTACAGTGGTGCATACTGTCTTTGTGTGAAAAACTACAGTGGTGCATACTGTCTTTGTGTGAAAAACTACAGTGGTGCATACTCTCTTTGTGTGAAAAACTACAGTGGTGCATACTCTCTTTGTGTGAAATCTACAGTGGTAACTCCTAGTACAAAAATAGGGTTTTGAATGGAGGTGGGGGGGGGGAGGCTAAAATTTTCGTACGCTATTTATTTTTAAATTGCGTACATGGAAACAAACATGTATCAAAATAAAGATTAAATCTCATCAGATATCCTGGTGAAATACTAAAAAGAGCACAACTATTAATTTGTACCTACCATAGCCTTACTATAACTTACTACTGTATTTACGATCAACTATATTGCTACAGTTCTTGCTTGATCTATTTATTTAAAAAAAAAAACCGGTCCCAGTTTCATATAAAGACATCTCGATATTTGTACAAGTATAAAGAAATGATTCAAGATTAAGATGGCCTCATTTAATTGAATGATATAGGCCTACCTTTGATATTGGGGGGTGGGGTGGGCGGGGTGCTGCCGTTTTACAGTACCTATACTCGTCGCCCCTGAGAATGTAAATGTAATGTGAAACCGAAAGTTATCAGCTACAGTCAGTCATGGAGTCATCAACGAAAGATTTACGACACCTCACTGTGGACCTTCAAACACTTCGGTGACTTCCACGTACCATTCATATTTATAATATCGAGTTTCATTGCTATAACTCAATACTTCATCTAATATTACCAAACACCAGCGGCTTTACCAGGGAGGAGGGTGGGGGGTGGGTGGTTCGCCCATGGCGGCCCTCACTCTGCCACCACCAAGGGGCGGGCAGTGAAGAGCCGTTGATATGCAAATTAGGCGGCTACCTACTGCCTAGACCTCCCAATGATAAAGGACCTCTTACAGCACACAAGTATTAAATTTGATGCTATTGGGTAATGTGCCCTAAGCCCCCCCGCCCCATATCTATTAAAACCCCGGCCAAGGGCCCCCCAAATCGTTTCTGCATATTACGCTTTGAAATGTAATTGCCAGTATTTTAGTTTCCTGCCGTATTACAGAAGCAAGCGCACGATAAGCGTAGCTACCACATTAACACATTGGAACTAGTAACAACACACGGCGAAATGTTTGTTATAGACGCAAGGTGGGTTAAAAAGACGTGTAGTAGCCCTAATTGAAATTCTAGACTTTCTTGGTGTAGCAGGACAAGTAGTCTAGCCACAACAACAGCATTTGATAAGATAGTGTTCGGAATTAAAACTATCGAAACTTTTGAAGCCAAGCTGAATAGATTGAGAAATCAGAGATTAAATGAAAGATTATCTATCTATCTATCCATCTATCTATCTATCTATCTATCTATCTATCTATCTATCTATCTATCTATCTATCTATCTATCTATCTATCTATCTATCTATCTATCTATCTATCTATCTATCTATCTATCTATCTATCTATCTATCTATCTATCTATCTATCTATCTATCTATCTATCTATCTATCTATCTATCAAGTACTGGTAACCTTTTTATTTTTCTGATAACTACAAAACACTAAACATAAGTCTCTGAATGTAAAAAAAATGAAAACCAGTTATCCGAAAAGACAGTGCTCTCTGATGCACGTCAGACGTGAACTGTGAACAAAATTTGACTCCATAATCCACACAGTGGTAAGGAAATGGTTACGCTACTACACACTTAGATCCATAATGGTGACAATGTAAGTCAGTGGTTCTCAAAGTGAGAGTAGCGACCCCCTGGTGTGGGTCTCTTGTTGATTTTAAGTTGGTCACAAAAAAGATATGAGGGGACTGGTGTTCGAGTTGTGTAGAGCGCTCGACTGTCGACCGGAGGGTTCCGGGTTCAAATCTCAGTGAGAACCTTGAGATTTTTTTTCAGGTCCTGGTGATAGTCCCCAAGTACCCGACTTTAAGTTGGGAAAGTAAAGGCGGCTGGGCGTTTTGCTAACCCACACAATCCCTCCATATGCCCGAGGTTATAGAAACATGAATTCTACACTTCATCTGCCCCGATGGCCCTTTAGGGTTAAGGGAACTTTTTTTTTTACAAAAAGATACATCATATTTTTTTTAATCGAGCAAAAAAAGCTGTGGACTTACAATTTTTTAATTCATTTTATCACTGTTTTTTTTAATTTATAAATAATGTTTTCGCGTAAACTGGACATGTAGTACAATGAGTCGCGAATCGCAAATAATTTTTATAATGTTTAGTGTAAGGGGAAACGATGTGGGGGATTATGCGAAAACGTATTAAGAGAACCTTTTAAGTTTACCTGTGAGGGCAAGGAGAACAGTAAGTCATTTGATAGGACTGAAGCAAATTAGGTAAAGGTATCGTACTGTAAATTTAGGTCATAGGAATGTTACTGGTAAGAAGTAGGTAGAAGAACATTAAACTCTAAGTACTGATAAAAGCAAATATATATAGTGTACAGGGATGTAATGGACTGTCCAGTTATCTCCCATATAGTGTTGTTCTACTGGCATGAATCATTCAGTACATGACTGTCCAGTTATCTCCCATATAGTGTTGTTATACTGGCATGAATCATTCAGTACATGACTGTCCAGTTATCTCCCATATAGTGTTGTTATACTGAAATGAATCATTAAGTTAGTAATACGTAATATTCAAATATATAACTATTTTGTATGAACATTTTTACTTGGCTTGTCAAAAAGATTTTCTGCTAAGTTTGGCACACGTGCCAATTAGCAAATTGGTAAGTTAATAATATTTAGGCCATCAATCACTTACTACGTAATGCCTGGGGGAGGGGGAGGGAGGGCAAGGTGATACGCAAAGACCAAGACTTTTTTTTTTAAAAAGTGTTCAGCGGTAGGTGTTACATGTTACATAATAACTACATCCCCCCCCCCTTCTTAAAGTAATAAAAAATATATACTGCAATAATGACAACTAGATGAACCATGGGTTTTTCTGAACAACTAGATGAACTATGGCAAAAATGTATATACATATATATATATATATATATATATATATATATATATATATATATATATATATATACACACACACACACACACACTCAAGTGGTGAAAATACCGATTAGGGGCAAAAAACTTGCCGCCAGGGGCCGCTCATCCCAAGTATTTACACCACTAAATACTACGTAACGTTTTCGTTTTGAATAGAGCTAAGCTATTGAGTTGTTGTTTGTTTTAAATTTGGTTTACGTATTACTATTATTTTTTGGGTCTTACAACCATAGCGCCATTTCAGCGACACGGAAGTTAAAACACAATGTCAATAATTCACGGAAAGCAACAGGTGATGCAACCATTTTGTTTGTTTGATGGTTTGTTACTGCAGGGGAGATAAATGTTTGTTTTTAACAAGTTCAGAGATTACCTTAACGGTTGTGTGACCACATTTTGTATGTCATAAACCTCCCACACGTAAAGTAAAAACTTAAAATTTTAAACTCTCCAAAAGTAATACAATCTATTCGCTTTCAAAAAAAAAATCTGTCCTTCTGACTGTCTATATGTTTGTCTGCCGCCTTTGTCTGTCTGCCTGCCTGCTTGTTTATAAGTCTGTCTGCTTGCTTTCTGCCTGGCTGCTTGTCTGCCTTCCTGCTTGTCTGCCTGCCTGTCTGGTTGTCTATATGTCTGCCTGCCTGCTTGTCTGCCTGGCTGCTTGTCTGTCTACCTGCCTGCTTGTCTATATGTCTGTCTGCATGTTTGTCTATATATCTGCCTGGCTGCTTGTCTGTATGCCTGCCTGCTTGTCTATATGTCTGCCTGCATGTTTTTGTCTATATGTCTGCCTGGCTGCTTGTCTGTATGCCTGCCTGCTTGTCTATATGTCTGCCCGCATGTTTGTCTATATGTCTGCCTGACTGCTTGTCTGTATGCCTGCCTGCTTGTCTATATGTCTGCCAGTATGCTTGTCTGCCTGCCTGCCTTCTTGCCTGTCTGTCTGTCAATTTGTCTGTCTATCTGTCAGTGAAATCAAATAATATTCAATCGATGGGTACACATCCGAGCAAGGCCAAGTCACTTACCTATGTCCTCTGTGGGGGCCTTCATAGTTATTTCCCTTTAGGCTACGTTTTGGGGGGGGGGGCTAGACAAACACATCTTGTAAATCTTGCCCCCCCCCCATCTGAACACAAACATGTTTCCCTACATTTTAGTTGGGGTCTACCGACAATGCCCAGGTAGGTTGTCCTTACTTATTGCGAGCCCAGCTGTCAGGCAACAGAATGAAATACATAATACATAATAAACTAATCTGATGTAGCGTAGCAATATGGTTTAGAAAATATGTACTTTAAAAAAAAAGGCTTAAATTTATATTGGAATACGTCCTCCAATCTTTCTCATGAAAAAAGTGTGTTTGTGGATGGGTAGGGGGGAGGGAAGGCACTGTAATAGTTGGGGAGCCTATGAAGCCTATACTTAATAACGGCTCTAAGTTAAACTTCAGAGTGCATATAGTGGCCTTTTAGGCCGTGGCGGGCGAAGAGGGCCAACGCCTAGGCCATTGCACATAAAGTCGTAATTTCCAAGGCCGCCCCCAAGAAAGCACAGAGCTGAACGACACAGTACTTGAGCGCTAAGTGGCTGTTAAACAACAGGGGCAACAACACTACATTCTATTTGTCCTGGTGGAGTTAGCGGCCATGAAATGATTGTTTGCTTTGACTTTTCAATGCATAAAAGAAAAAAGGGGAAAAAAAAATTCATAATACAGAGATATTTTTTTTAAACCAAAAAATAAAACAAGAAGATTATGAGTGAATAAAAAAAAACGTGGAAAATAAATTTCTATATCAGTGACTCTCAATCAGTGTTTTATTTCAATTTTTCAGAAAAAAATTTTTTTTTAATATATTTTGGTCAACCGCGCACTTGCATTTGTTTTGTTTCGTTTTTTCTATAAAAATTATTTTTTTTTATGTTTGAATAAATATTCCGGTTTTCATAACAATCTTGATTTCTAAACAATAAAGTAAACAAAAATTCCACACTTGCGCTATAAAGTAGTAGTTGTAGATGAATTTTACACTTCATCCGTTTCGATGACCCTTTAAGGCTAAGGAGTGGGGCGGATGGCCGAGTGGTGTAGATACTCGACTGTCAACCTGAGAGTCCTGGGTTCGATCCTCGGTGAGAACCATGGGGAATTTTTCCAGGTGAAATTTGTTTCAAAGTCGTCCCACAAGTCCACCCAGCTTTAAATGGGTACCTGACTTTAAGTTGGGGAAGTAAAGGCGACTGGGCGTTTTGCTAACCACACAATCCCTTCATATGCCGAGGTTATAAAAACAGATGAATTCTACACTTGATCTGCCCCGATGGCCCTTTAGGGCTAAGGAAACTTTAACTATAGAAAGAAAATTGTATTTTGTGAAAGTATTTGGCGAATGAGGAAGCCAGGTTGGTGTCAATATAGATCTACTAGTTCAATTACAAATATTTGGGTAAATTTTTTTTGGACATACTATTGTAGATAATGTACTGTTTAGAAGTGTTACAACATGTGTCTGCGTTAATGGGATTATTTATGTACGAAACTAATGTATAAAAGAGAGTTACGACATTAAAAAAAAAGACTTCTTTTCTGTCCGTTCTATTTTCATAAGTCAAACCAGCTTTATAATGGGTACCTGAGATCTGTCAGGAAAAGTGAAGATGACTGAGCAATGCAGTAGCCACACAAACTCAATGAATAACTTCTTCTGAGTCTCCCATGGTCCCATATATGTGTTTAGTAAAAATAATCTTGAATTTATCTTGAATTAATCTTGGAATAATCTTGAATTAATCTCGAATTAATCTTGAAATAATCTTGAATTAATCTTGAATTAACCTTGAATAAACATTGAATTAATCTTGAAATAATCTTGAATTAATCTTGAATAAACCTTGAATTAATCTTGAAATAATCTTGAATTAATCTTGAATAAACCTTGAATTAATCTTGAAATAATCTTGAATTAATCTTGAATAAACCTTGAATTAATCTTGAAATAATCTTGAATTAATCTTGAAATAATCTTGAAATAAATTTATTTTACGTTATATTTTAAAAAAAAATAAAATCTAAATATCTTCAATGAGCACAAACAAAAATACTCTAACCATGACTGATTCCTCGCTGGATAAATACGCTTCAGTTGTCCAGGAATCTAAACAGATATTTAAAGTTCTGCGAATTACTTTTTTTTTTAAATATTTCTTAGAAAATTTATTAAAAAGGGACTACAAAGCCCTCTCCCGCAAAATGTTTTCAGTAAGCTCTCTTCAAAATAATGCATGAAGTTATTTCCCCATACAAGAAGTCCCATATTTTCACAGGTCATAATTCGACGCCACTGATATGATTACATACATTTATATGACATTTGAATAAAATGTAACCTATACTTTATTCTTTTTAGAGGCTCTAAAATATTTATTTAAATATAAACAAGCTTTTGAAAAAAAAAATCGTACAGAAAATCTCAAAACTGTAACGAATAAAACCACGGCAGCTTCCTCTCCTTCGTCCTAGTGTCAGTTTAGCCACCATACTTTGAGAATCCCTGGGAAATGTGAAACGCGTTCTGCTGATGGACAAGATTAAGTCTTCAATTACACAGTGACAGAGGTGCAGAAGTGCATGAATGACAATGCTATAGAAACGTAAACCGTCATATTACTCTCCAAAATCTGCCTCCTACGTCTTACGGGTAATATTTTGCTTAAGGCGCGGTCATCGTATCAATAGGATCGTGTAGAAAACAGCTGCAGGACTATATTAGTAGATAGACAAAGAAGTAAACAACATTAACTCTGGTATGTCCGTGTTCACATAAGGTTTGCAGAAAGTAAAGCATTACGACTAATCCGTACAAGAGAGGCGATTCAAAAGGAAAACAAACAAGGTACAAATCTGAACTTTACAAAAAGGCGGGATAATCAATGGTAAATCCAAGTCCATCAAACAAGGTATTTAAATAGTACTGTACTTTTTGTATGTATGTGTGTAATTGTGTGTGTGTGTGTGTATGTGTGTGTGTGTCAGGATATTTGTTTGTCTGTTTATGGGTTAAGACAGCCGTTTCGAGATATATGCAAACTAAAAAATCGCATGGGGCCTCCAGTGCTAGTAGAAAACTCGCGTTTAATCTTATAATATGAAATATCTCGAAAAGCCATGCGAATTATTCATCATTGGTGCGATAAAATAATTTTTAATATATAATTTTGCATTCATACGGAAACATCGGAGCCTCGATAAGTGATTTTTGTCTAGGGGCCACCAGCAATGTTCCCAACAATGTTCCTAGCAATGTTCATAGCAGTATTTCCAGCAATGTTCCCAGCAATGTTTCCAGCAGTGTTCACAGCAATGTTTCCAGCAATGTTCCCAGCAATGTTCCCAACAATGTTCCTAGCAATGTTCATAGCAATGTTTCCAGCAATGTTTCCAGCAATGTTCACAACAATGTTCCTAGCAATGTTCCCAACAATGTTCCCAACAATGTTCCCAGCAATGTTCCCAACAATGTTCCTAGCAATGTTCCTAGCAATGTTCATAGCAGTATTTCCAGCAATGTTCCCAGCAATGTTTCCAGCAATGTTCCTAGCAATGTTTCCAGCAATGTTCCCAGCAATGTTCCCAACAATGTTCCTAGCAATGTTCATAGCAATATTTCCAGCAATGTTCCCAGCAATGTTTCCAGCAATGTTCCCAGCAATGTTTCCAGCAATGTTTCCAGCAATGTTTCCAGCAATGTTCCGAAGGCTGTGTTGTGGGTAAAAATATTGACTGTGCGCAGCTTTGGAAAGAAACTGCTCAATTTTTTTTCTGTGCAACATAACGGTATATATAGGTCTATTCAAAAATCAAACATTTATGCGCTCTGTTGTAATGTTTAGCACGCACGAATATTTGTAAGCTCAGCTGTAATGTTTGCGGGCGTGCACAGCTTTGAGTGAAACAGCGGCCTCTAGAATTCTGACAACGTCTGTGTCAAGGGCCCTCCCAAACACACACACACATACACACACACACAGCTCCTTGTGTAGGCCTACCTATCGAATATATTAGATGAAGTATGAAACAAGCTTTCGCCAAGGCCTGCAATTATTCATTGCCATCATCAGTTTAATCCCATGCTGATGAATTCATTAGGACTGTCTAAATAAGTAAGAGTCACAGATTTTTTGTTTTTGTCACTCTTTATTATTTTTTACCTTTCTACCACTCCCCCCTGAGGGCACGAACGTGAAATGAGTGGTCTATCATTACAGCTGTCCATCATGTTGCAACATACGACTGCAGTCTGTTGTAACGTCCTACTCCTAGTTTACGTGGTTCATTCTATAATTGTGTTATGCCTTTATAAACACATTACATGCATATTGTTCTCCCCATTTTCGTTTACGAGGATATATATAAATATATTATATATTGGCTTTGAATTTCTTATTCAGGTAAGTGCAAACAAACAAACAAAAACAACAACAGCATGCTGGGTAAAAACAAGCAAATCAAAACAAAAATAGACAAACCATTACATTGAAGCTAAAAGTGCCAAATTTCAGTCATTGCGTGTAGTTCTTTAATCCGATTATTTAAATTGCATTCAATCAATATATATACATATATATATATATATATATATATATTTCGTTTCTTTATTTCTCGGGCAGAACCGTTGTTATTATAGAAAGGAAAACTAATCAAACCGCTTGCCCCCCCCTCCCATAGCCCTAAAGGGCCCATTCCAGCATACATTATTATTAGATGTAGTGTTCAGGGAGCGCCACCCCACCCCCAATATGTCTGAAGCCTAGACCCCGCGCCCCAACAACCTAAGAAAGAAAGGTACTGTCTTCATGTGTTAAGGCTATTAAGCTAAAAAAAAAGATACAAGTAATACTCATAAAAATCTATACATAGCTTTATCTTTATAGTGTTGTGTACTGTATGACCAGTTTTGATGAAGTGACCCGGGCTGGGGGGGGGGGAGGGGAATGAGGTTATTTGTCAGTATGTGCCCCTCAGAGCAAGTAATGGGTCATGGGTCAATGGGTCAAATGGGTCGCAAAATTGGATGGGTCACATGGGTCATGGGTCAATGGGTCAATGTTCCCTGACCCACGACCATTCCTTAGTCTCCGCCCGACCCAAAAAAACCCGTCGTCGCGGGATTTTTTTTAAATTTCAAAATGGTTTCTATGGCGACGGCCGTCAGCTTGAAAATAACAACATTCAATGGGTCATGGGTCATGATGGGTCTGGGTCAAGAACTTTATGGGTCATATGGGTCATGGGTCAAGCTCAGTGACCCATTACTTGCTCTGGTGCCCCTAGGCTTTTACCTTTGTCTTTGACTCTTAGACTCCCCCCCCCCAATATTCACAATAGTCTTTGCTTTGGGCCCATCAAAAAAAAACTACTCATGCTTGTATGACATACGGTTCGAATTTATAAAATATTATTTCCCATTTTTTTTTCTCTCAACTTTTATAAAAAAATAAGTTTCAAATTACCATTTTAAGATTTATGGATTTATTTTACCCCCCCCCCTTCCTTTTCCCACATCTCAATCTTATGCAGTATTAAAGGGACGGGACAGATAGGTACCAGGATGCTGCTACTAATGATTCAGGCAATGAATATATATAGGTTTGTGAGGGTCTACAACTGACATACATATGAAATGTTAGGGTTCTATAAGTAATGGCCTGCATATACAATAGATATTAAATGCACGTTTGAATGATAAAGCAGGTGTGTATATTATTAACAGCAGAGGCTGACTAAGGAAGGATGAAGCTTTAGGCGCAGAAAAAAAATTGTGAGCCTCTAAAAAGATAGACATAAAGTTGGCTTAGCGGGGGCCCCTTCACCAAATCAGGGCCCTGGTCTCGCACAAACAGTTTAATCCGGCCCCATATGACATTTTTATTTGATGATTCATTTCTTATCTCTCTCTCTCTTTTAATAGTTACAGTAATTAGATTAGACCACACAGTTGAAACATGAAGATTCTGAATGTCTTAAGGCTGATTGGTTTCTTGACCTTCTTACTTACCGTGGCTGTTTCAGGGCCGGTTCCCGAAGAGGCCATTGAATACGGAGCACGAGTCAGGAGGAATGTGTCGGTCCCCACCTGCGATACGTTAAAATTGTAAGCAGTATGGATTTAAAAATGTTCGTGTTCTTGTGTTGTGCAGTTGTTTATTAGTTCAGTTCAGTCACACACTGGTTTTCGTTGCATGATGGTCTGTCCAAATAAACAGACGAAAATGAAAAATCCAGAAAACTGTTGATTTTTATAACTTTGTTATGTCACAAACCATGGACAGACAGATATACGGACGGACTGACGGACAGAAAGACAGACAGATATACAGACGGACAGATGGATGGACAGAAATACAGACAGATGTACGGACGGACAGACAAACAGACACATAGATATACGGACGGATAGAGAGACAGACATTAAGATATACTGACAAACGGACTAACAGATATATAGATATACGGACGGATAGAGAGATAGACAGCTATGCTGACAAACGGACAGGCAGACAGACAGACATATAGATATACGGACGGATAGAGAGACAGACAGACAGATATACTGACAAACGGACAGGCAGACACGCAGACAGACAGAGAGATAAAAAAAAAGACTCTAGCAAATGGACAACCATATATAAGAGTGATGTTTCTCACTTGACCACAACATAAAAGCAGAGGGTTTGTTAACGACGGGAGCACAGCGCGCGCTCACAGCCCCCCCCCCCGACTTTTCAAGGGCCAGGCAAACCCATATTTCATACTTGTAAATTTATTTTGCCTGTCTCTCTCTCTTTTTTTTTTAAACTTTGGAAACCATCAGGGCAGATAATGTGCAGACTTCATCCAGTAACCTGGTCATATAAATAGATTGTGTTGGCTAGCATAACGCCCAACCGCCTTAACTTTCCTGACTATTGCCAGGTGCCAATTATAGATGGGTGGACTTATGAGACTTTGTTGCACCAAATTTCACATGATAACATTTCCTTTCTTCTCACCGGGACTCTCAGCTCTCCACTACGCTCGGTTATCAATCAACCCTAATGTTTTCTCTTCGCCCGGGGGCCCCGTTCAGTCCCAAATCTGCTTCTGGGAGTCATTTTAAACATTTTATTTTACATTCTTATGTAATAAAAACTTACAGTGCATTTCTTCATTTGCTACAGGCTGGGCTACCCTCTTCCGAAATCTTGTGGAGGAGATCAAAGTTCATGGAACTGATTGATTAGAATACTGGCATCCATTGATACATGACAAAGTACATGCCAACTGCTGATGTAATGAACTCCACTAATCGCCATTACATGATCGAAAATATTATTGATTAGTTATGTTAATAAATATATCTTTTTTTTTTAACCTTCTAACGCTGGTTTGTAATCTTTTTGCCCAAATGTAATTTATTGAAAACATTTTTTTTATTCGGAAATTATTCGGAAATCATTAATATTTTTAATATTGCATGAATTTATTTTTATTCGTTGGTCATTTATTATTTATTAGTTTTCGCATAACTTGTTTCTTTGTCTTGAACTTTCATTTTACTTGAGCCGTTGCTCGGTCTCTTGAAGCCCGGAAACATGTTTACTTCCGTGTCAAATGACAGCTGTAGACCAGAGATGAACGGACAGCGGACGCGCCCGCTTACGGACGCAGATCAGCAGACTTTTCCGAATCCACGGACTGACAGCGGACGATTCGTATGGTTAAGCTGCGGACTGACGCGGATCCTCGCGCCCTTGCCTATAATAATTTAGTTTTAATAGATACTTTACTTATTCGTAAACTTTTGACACTGAATCTGAACATAAATCAATAAATAAAGGTGGCTTTTTGAAGAATAAAAAACAGGGAGGGATGTTAAACAGGGATGATAACATTAATGTTAAAACATCTAAAAAACAAATTTCTAGTTATATAAAAAGCTAAATTTCAGCAATGCGGACGCGCGGACTGACTGCGGACCAATGTTGTAAGATTCTGCGGACGCGGATCATTGATAAAAATCCATGGACGGACGCGGACGCTAAATTTCAAGATCCGCACACAGCCCCGTAGCCAAGGGGGGGGGCACTGGGGGGGGCCGTGACCCCCCCCGCTAGGTATTGAGTGCCCCCCCCCGCTTAAAAAAGGAGAAAAGAGGAAAAAATAAAGAAAAAGTAAAGGTGCCCCCTTGCTGGGTATTGGTGCCCCCCTGCTTACTTTGACCTGGCTACGGACCTGTCCGCACACCTCTGCTGTTAACTGCTATACAATGAAAACGTCAATTAATTTTATTCATTCCCAACACCCATCACTTTAAAAAAAAAAAAACCATGGAGTCTGCTAATCCCTAGAGCACCCGTAACTTTTTTCTGAAACTAAGGCACAAAATATAAATAATTAATGAATCTTCTAGGTTAGTTAATAAATGTTATGAAATCAAATGATTTTTTTTTTCGCTTCCATTAGTGTGATGGACCAGTGGTTCTAAAATTGTTCATCGTGATCTGATTTGAAACGGTTTGCTCAAAAAAAAAATGACTCCGATAATTCTTTTTATGTAATATAGTACAATTTGCAGTGGCGTAGTGGGGGGGGGGAAGGGGCAGCATCATGCCCCGGGCGTTACTCACAAATGGGCGCCAAATGGTATAATTTACATATAATATTATATGGTTTTCGAATTGGAAAGTGGGGGGGGG
Organism: Bulinus truncatus; assembly: GCA_021962125.1. Lineage (NCBI taxonomy): Eukaryota > Metazoa > Mollusca > Gastropoda > Planorbidae > Bulinus > Bulinus truncatus. Next base: position 90,590 of record JAGDYQ010000409.1, read on the forward strand.
GGCGCTAAAAAGATATTGTGCACCGGGCGCGAGTTAAGCTCGCTACGCCACAGTCACTCCGCCAAACGTATCAAGCTTGCACTAGTACTTTGCTGGTAAAGTGGACGGCGGTTTGGAGTTACTTTGTCTACAGGTCATAGCAGTGCCGTAACGAGCTTAACTCGCGCCGGGGCACAATACCTTTTTAATACCTTTTTAGCGCCCCCCCATTCAAAAATCATATAATATTATATGTAAAATACAAATTTGGCGCCCCCATTGTGAGTAGCGCCCGGGGACATATGTGCCCGCCCCCCCCCCAGCTACGTCTCTGGGTCATAGTTCAAAAAAAAAATTATCCGATGTTATTTAAAACAAAAAAAATCCTGGCCAACCGGTCTTTGGTTGTAGAGTTTTCATTTATGAAAGTGGGTCAAAGGTTAGTTTTATTGCGGGACATTCGTCTCCAGCGTTGATTGTTGTTGTCCACCCCCCCTCCCCGCACCCCAAACCCCCCCCCCCCAACCAACAAGACGAGGGCGCCCGTCTCCATTCGGACCCGTGTGGCTGGCTGTGTGTGTGTGGGGAGGGTCGGTCGTCTGCTTCTTAAGAGCTGTCAATGCCGGCCCTGTTATTAATTGGTCTATTTAAATAATTGTTGTTTCTTTTTCCCCATGGCTGCATTGGGACTATTCAAACAAAACACAACAAACCAACCAACACTGAAATAGATTCAGATGAACGTCTGCAATTGTCACCTGAGCAGTGATACGGTAAGCGGTGAAAAAAAAATGGATTTGGTTTCAACATGCAAACAACTCAAATTGATTACATAGTAAAACACACACCGCTATACGCCCGTTTTGTAATGTATGTACGCTCGCGTTCGGGTGAGTTGCGTGCGCGCGCAAAATTTTCACTCGGCTAAGAGGGAATATTGTTGCCAGGATTTTCCGACTTGTCAGACCATCATAATGTACTTTTTAAAATCGAAGTGGCTACGGTTCGGTCCGACCGAACCCGTATTTTTTTTACTTCGGGTACCAGCCATAGATAATATTGCTCCACACCCTAACCCTATCCCTATCCCTAACTCTATCCCTAACCCTATCCCTATCCCTATCCCTAACCCTAATCCTGAAAAAAAAAATTCTGAAAAAAAAAAATATATGCCATGTTCCTTATACCCTAATATAATGGTTTTGGCTGGTGCCGGAGCCACTGCGTTTTATTATAATAATAATAATAACAACAACAACAACATGGAAATCGTTCAGTGCGGGTAAAAGACATTAACACATATCGTTATAATTGTGCAGTAAAGCGTGGCTTCTTATCACTTAGATAACGACATAGCAGTATCCTAGGGAGCGGTTTAAAAAAAAAAACTGGGACAACTCCTACTGTGATGTTTCTGACGGAGTTAACGGCCATGAAATGTTTTTTTTTTTACCTTGTAATACAGAAATTTACAACGAAAGAAGAAGAAAAAAAAACCTCGCATATATTACGAAGCGATCAAATAACTTCACCATACTCTGAAAGATTGGATAATCAACTAAATGTCTTCTTTCTGATATCAAATCGGGATCATATATATATATATATATATATATATATATATATATATATATATATATATATATATATATGCCTATACAGTCGATTCCGTTTAATTGGGACACATCGGGACCGAGGCTTTTTTGTCCCGATTAAGCGGCTGTCCCAATTAAACATGCAAATTTACTATTGGCTTCTTGGTTTGGTATCTTTGAGATTTGTCCCAAATAAGCGGCTGTCCCAATTAAGCGGAATCCACTATATATATATATATATATATATATATATATATATATACATATATATATATATATATATATATATATATATATATATATATATATAATATGAACGTAAATAACAGAACAATGCTTTTTTTAAGGTTTCATGTTTGACATTTTTGTTGCAAGTAGACGAGTTTTTTTTTTATGTGTGATTATTATTATGTCTAAGTTTTATTCGTGCTCGGTGTAAAATGACAGACGACTCAGTTTGTAGGTGTCAGTGAAGTTCCTGTGAGTGGTGTTAAGTGTCGAGTATTAAATTCCAGACACACGTCTTAGTTTACAACCCTGGAATGCCTGTGAACAGGGGGCGGACGCTACTGCGGGGGCGCCCTGTGCCACACCTTTCGAAGGAGCGCGTCTTTATTTGTAAAGGGGTACCACCGGTTTATTCTGCACCAAGGCCCCCCCCCCAAATGATCTAAATCCGCTCTCGCTGCCTGGGAATAGAACACATACAACAGTAATAGCGGATGCTTATTATTACACACCAAAAAAAAAAGTTACACAAATTACAATTACACAAATCCCGCCCTCGATGCAGGGAAATGTAAGTTACACAAATTACAATTACACAAATCCCGCCCTCGATGCAGGGAAATGTAAGTTACACAAATTACAATTACACAAATCCCGCCTTCGATGCAGGGAAATGTAAGTGCTACCCTGAGAGAACACCCCCCCCCCTTCCCATTTCTCTAGGTAAGTGTTTCCCAAAACTTTCAAAATCTGTGTACCTTCTGTTTTTACGTTCATTCTACTGAGTACTTTTCGTATAAAAACAAAACAACCACAACAACATCAACAACAACAACAATAACAACAACAACAACATCATCATCAACAACAACAACAACAACAACACCACCAACAACATCAACAACAACATCAACAACAACAACAACTATAACAACAATAACAACACCACCACCACCGACAACAACAATAACAACAACAACAACAATGACAACAACAACAACAACAACAATGACAACAACAACATCAACAACAACAACAATAACAATAATAAAAAAAACAACAACAATAACTACAACAATAACAACAACAACAACATCAACAACAAAATCAACAATAACAACAAAAACATCAACAACAACAATAACAACAACAACAACAACATCAACATCAACAACAAAATCAACAACAACAACAAAAACATCAACAACAACAATAACAACAACAACAACATCAACAACAAAAACAACAACAAAAACAACAACAAAAACAACAACAACAACAAAAAAAAACAACAAAAACAACAACAACACCACCACAAACAACAACAACAACAACAACAACACCAACAGCAAAACGTACATATTGTTATTACTGTTATGGTTTCCCCTCACCTCATTGCCTTAGTGGGTGATCATCCAATGTTCTCAGCCCGGGGTGCAGCGCAGACCGCCCCCCCCCCACAAAAAAACTCTTTGTTTACACCCCGGGGGTAAGCTGTACCACAGTTTGGGAAACACTGCTCTAGGTGACAGAACTAAAAAAAAAAAGCTGTCCTCACTGGAGGATGTCGGACGGTCACCTGAGTATGTTCCAATAACACTAACTACGTCAGTTTTTTAAAATTATTTAACAGCATAGACCTAACAGCACTAAGTAGCTATACAGTTATATGTTGATTTACAAAGCGCTTTATTTACAAATTAATTATACGTATTCTATTGAAGTTGACTTATGAATCGTATATAAATAAAATAAAGTTTTACGTTTTATAACAAAGTTTTTCAAAAAAAAATGTTACATAATATTGTGAGCTACCTGTTAGGAAAGGTGAGGGTTGAAGAGGGAGGGGGATTTAACCAGCTAGGGCCGGGGGGGGGAACTTCCCTAGGCTCTCATGGAGGATGAGAGCCGGGACTCCCCGGTGGACAGTCGAGCGACTCTACCCGGCTGTACCCCATCCGCCCCGCCTTTACATTGTCCGTCATTAATTAAAGAATTTTTAAAAAAAATCAATGGTAACGTTTTCAACAAATAGCGGCAAATATTTAGCGTTGTTTTCAGAACTTCAGATACCACATATGTGGTAATAGTTACTCATGATATGAGGAGAGAGAGAGAGGAGAGAGAGAGAGAGAGAGAGAGCGAAAGAGAGAGAGAGAGTGAGAGAGAGCATCTCATCGTATACGAGTGGGTTTGGCATAGCTTTCTCTAGGAGTTTATCAGAGGAGAAGCATGGCGGCCTCCTATGAGTCCATTCTTGCCAAGCTACCCACCCTTGAACAAACTGTATGGCTTACGAGTTGGGATAACGGAAACACAGGGCGAGAGGTGAGGAAGCACATGGAGCGACCTTCCAGATCCGATCCGTGGTGGTGGCTTCGAAGAGACGAACAGGCCCTAATTGCCCAGTTCCGCACTGGGTATTGTCTGATTGGTGCTTATTTTGGGAGCATGAGACCCGAATACGATTCTCGCCACCGCGGAGAGGAAGAGGAAACAGTGGATCACAATATGCAGAAATTATGTAAGGAATATTAAATGCTCGAGTGACATTTTTTGGGGTTTACTACTTGTATAAATAGATTTCCTCTTTTGCTTAATGATTTACTAACTTTTAATTTTGCAACGTATCATATATAATAAAATAATAGCGATTTGGGCGCAGCGTTAAATCGAAAGTAAAGAATTAATATAACAGTACTCCAGTTTAAAATACAATCATGAAAAAAAAATCGGATCTGCCCGAAACCAACAAAAACCTCGCCTGCCGATCAAGCCTAAGGGGGATATAACTCTACGCAAATTTTTTGCAAGGGTACAGCTAGTAAAGAAATAATTCTAATTTACGCATATACAGTGTATATACCGATAAACGTATTACACATTTTATCGCTCCGTACAATTTGAGAACCATTGCACTTACTCGTTCAAATGTCTCTTCGTCCATTCATCGGGAAAAAAACAGGGAAAGTTTGACTTCAATGTAAGCTTTACATATATATATATATATATATATATATATATATATATATATATATATATATATATATATATACAGTGGATTCCGCTTAATTGGGACACCGCTTAATTGGGACAGCCGCTTATTTGGGACAAATATCAAAGAAACCAAACCAAGAAGCCAATAGTAAATTTGTATGTTTAATTGGGACAGCCGCTTAATTGGGACAAAAAGCCTCGGTCCCGATGTGTCCCAATTAAGCGGAATCGACTGTATATTAAAAAGTGTAACTCCAAGCTGTTATGAGGGGAAATTAAGCTCTCAGTTACACAATACATTGATGAAGGGGTTTGGAGGTAGGGGTTGTCAAAGATAGACACGTAAGCCCACTGGTATAAATAGAAGGGGAGGGCAACACTTCATCTGCTGTTGTAGGGAGATGGGCGGGTGGTATTTTGGGTGTTCAGAGCTGTAATACCTCAAAATTCGTATAACACAGTTCGAGTTCCAAATCGTTCAGGTTTAGAAAAAATAATAACAATAAAATTTATTTTATAAAAATGATTTAAAACGAATGAATTCCTAAATGAAAATAGGATTTTTCAAAAAAAAATTATTGCTGCAGGCTGAAGCAGACATAATAACACAGTTATACATTATCTGCCATGTTTATTTTACCCATAATCTGACATTAATCCTTCGAATTCCAAATTGATTTTACATAGTTTTTTTTTTCAATTGCTTCATTGCTGGATCCCTGCAAACAATCGATTATCTAATTTTTTTTTTCTGAAGGCAAGCCAAAAGATAAAGAAAATCATTCGTATATCAAATATTGCTTCGAATCTCCATGGTAACTGTTGAGAAAACGCAATCATCACACTGCAAGGCACATCCATGATGTTAACCAAGGCGTCAAAACATTAAGTATTTTGATAAATTGTCTTAAGTACTTAAAGCGTATAGTCATGTGCGGGGCCCAGGACGAAAGTCATGTGCGGGGCCCGGGGCGAAAGTCATGTTGGGGCCCGGGGCGAAAGTCATGTACGGGGCCCGGGGCGAAAGTCATGTGCGTGGGCCCGGGGCGAAAGTCATGTGCGTAGGCCCGGGGCGAATGTCATGTGCGGGGCCCGGGGGCGAAAGTCATGTGTGTGTCATGTTCAGGTTTGATATTGTTAGATAACAACAAAAAATCTTCTTCTAGGTGGCCCTTTCTGACGCGGAGCTCCACCATGGGCGTGTCCTGGAGTGATCAACCACGTTGGCGCTCACAAAGGCCGGTACTGGGGTAAACATACAAGGATACCATGTATTTAGATCGTAAAAGTACCAATTTGTTGGTATATTCAACAAAAATTAACAACGGTAAAAAAAAGCTTCAACTTAGCTAACATATTTTTAAAATATAGCGAATGCTTTCACTATACAGAGAAATAAATTTTATAAATGGCATTCACTATACAGAGAAATGTCATAAATGCCATTCACTATACAGAGAAAATTCATAAATGGCATTCACTAAACAGAGAAATGCTATAAATGGCCTTCGCTATACAGAGAAATAAGGGGACGGATGGTCGTGCGGTAACGCGCTCGACTGTCGATCTGAAGGTACCTGGTTCGATCTCCGGTGAGGACCAAGGAAATTTTTCAGGTCTTGGCTCAAGTTCCCGATATATCTCCCGTGGTGCCTCCATGGCCATTGCACTATCGGCTATGGTGGGGATGAAAGAAGGGCACCATAAAACCGTCCCATTAGTGGTTTATAGGATCTAAGGGATTTCATCTCATCCTTACAGGGACTTTACACATACAGAGAAATGCTATAAATGGCATTCAATATAAGAGAAATGTCATAAATGGCATTCGCTATACAGAGAAATGCCATAATGGCATTCACTATACAGAGAAATGTCATAAATGGCATTAAAATAACGAGATCGCTAAGGGTTAGGGACAAAATGATGCAACACAAAGGAATAACAGTCCAAGCGTTCGAATTTCAAAGTTTGTTCGTATTCGGAAGCTGTTACGTTGGCGGATAGTCCTAATGCTAATCCTGGCCACGTACAGATCGTTGTCTAGGTGTATGAGAGGGTGGATGTTGATGGTCTGATGACAATATTTCTATTTTCACAGCTCACGTACAATCATCTCTAATAAGTCAACAAAATACCGGTTTCTTTGCTGATAACACAAGTTTTATTATATATCTATATGTTGACGCCAGTTTTCACATACAGACTTCAGCTTACGTCCTACTCTGCTATCTCACTCGACTATTTAGTTCTCAGTCTCTCTCTTGTCTCTTCTCTCACCTCCTCTCCCTCTCCTCCTCTCTCCGACTCTGCTATCTAGTCCTCAGACTCTCTTCCCTCTCTGTCTCTCTTAGACTCTCTCTCACATACAAAATCGTCCAGCTTATATACCGTAAACGATTGGCTTGGCATCCCTGATTTATTATTTCTAATTAATTCTTAACCAACTAACTCTGGTCTGGGACGTGGGAAAAGAGATTTGACATCTAGAAAAAGGGGCATGTGAAACTTTCTAACTCAGCATCCACGGTACCCAAACTTCATCCTACGTGTCACGGTCACGATCATTTTTCTCCAGGTAATTTGGTTCCGTGAGCGTCCCGACATCCCCCTAGTAATCTGACCCCCTTCCCGAGCTGGCGATTCCCAATCAATTAACAGCCTCCCACCTAGGAATCTGACACGGTGACCTCGGTCACAAGGGCACACCCCTTTCCCAAGCTGATTTTTGTTCCTGAACGAGTAAACCATTGTGCTCAAAACAACCCTACATCGTAACAGAAGCATTTTAATAAAATTTCGCTCCGGTGCCTGTTGCCTGATCATTAATGCTTCGTATTTTGGAGCCCTCCCCTGGCGGCACAAAAGCCATTTACGCCCCTGAGCGTAAGCTGTCATATTGCGTACACAATTTCTACCGCATTCCGTCTATTATTATTTTTTTTTTTTAAAAAAAGGCGTGGTCATCGCGTCAATAGGATTATGCATCAGACCAGCTGTAGACCCACTTTTAGTATATTAAGCAGAAAAAAATAAAATATAACTTCGTTAACTGTTGTTTTGCCCACAGTGTTTTGTGCAAAAAGTATATAAAAAAAAAAAGAAAGTCACAGTGTCGGTTTCACAAGTCAGGAGATAAAGTAACATACTAAAACGAAAACCCTAAAGACGAACCATAACTGTATTATATATACACTCTTGTGCCAAATCAATACAAATCCAAGCCAAACACACAAAAAACCAGGTATGTAAATATCATTTTACTTTGGATATGAATGTGATGTACACAAGCGTGTTTGTGCGCGCGTGTTTGTGCGCGCGTGTTTGTATAGGCTATATCAAACTAGGACAGGCCTGTGAATGAAGAGGTAAACAAGACTGTCCTTTAGGAAGTTTTTAAATAGAATCTATTTTTTTTTCAATGTTTATTTTTCTGTCACCAGTTAATCTCCCCCCCCTCCACCCCACCCCCATCCCAAACACTCTGTTGACGAGTTAATTAGGAAATCCTCTTGAAAAGTGAAACGGTTGGTTTTTTATTTTATTTTTACCTGTCTAACGCACCTTGAGGATACGAGTGTATTAATGAAGGGGCTTTTATTATTATTATTACCGCTGTACATCACTCGTGACTGGGCTGTTCACATCTGCAGCCTGTTGTAAAAAGGAAAAATACGTGGCGGTAGGGGATAACGTTGAGAACTGCGCAGTGCATTGCTATCACCATTTTTTTTTAAAATAATACCTATACATTGTGTATGTGTCTATTTGTGTATACGTCACGTGGATAGAATCATTTGTAACTAATTATTGCGTATGCAGGTAAGTGCTACCTAATCATGCTGTGGGTAGGTTAAGTAAACAGATAGAGAAACAAAATTAAAAAAAAAAATAACAACACAAAAATAAGTCGTAGTTGAAAGTCCCAAGTTTTTTTTTTTACATCAATACGAGTTTAAATCATTAACTATTGAAATATTTTCGCTATTGTATATGATCAAAGGGACGGGTGTTCGTGTGGTGTAGAGCGCTCCACTGGGTTCGAACCTCTGTGAGAACCTTGTGTTTTTTTCAGGTCCTGGTGTAAGTCCCCGAGTCCACCCGGCTTTAAGTCCACCTAAATTTAAGTTAGGGTAGTAAACGCTTTTGTGCTAACCACACAATCCCTTAAATGACCGAGTTTATTGAAACAGACGAATTCTACACTTTATCTTCCCCGGTGTATTTCTTGTAAAAGATAACGAGCCCATATTTTTTTTTTTCACTTAAATGCATTCTAAAAAATATCCTCACTAAAAATAAAAGTGTCGATAAATTCAATAAAATAGACTGAGAATATATTTACATTAGTTGATAAACAATCTATAGATCTAGATGAACGTATATATATTTTTAAAAAAAAATTAAAGTTGAGAACAACTGGTACGGTTTTTAACGATTTATCACGAATAAACGGAAGGCCTTGAGGGGTTTTTAACAAGTTATCACGAATAAACGGAAGGCCTTGAGGGGTTTTTAACAAGTTATCACGAATAAACGGAAGGCCTTGAGGGGTTTTTAACAAGTTATCACGAATAAACGGAAGGCCTTGAGGGGTTTTTAACAAGTTATCACGAATAAACGGAAGGCCTTGACGGGGTTTTTAACAAGTTATCACGAATAAACGGAAGGCCTTGAGGGGTTTTTAACAAGTTATCACGAATAAACGGAAGGCCTTGACGGGGTAAAATGGGACGAATGATATCAGCCCCGTAGCGTGAAAATTCTACAGCAGGGGCCAGGCATTCTACAGCAGGGGCCAGGCAATAGCAGGGGGGGGGGGCAGGTAATACATTTTACTAAGTAGAACAAATAAGCAGAGGGGGGCCAGACAAAACACAAAAGGGGGCCGGCCCCCTGGCCGCCCTGCACACTACGGGCCTGAATGATATGTAACTGTCTTTACACCCCAGGGGCGGTGAATTAGCAACAGTTCCTTTACCCTGTTAATAAGCTCCAATTCATTCTACAGTCGAGTAAAGGCTTTAAGAAATGTTTCAAGTGTTACGTGCTAATTCGGGTATGCTAAAGTAGGTCATACAATTAGGTCATAATTTTTTTAGCAGTAATGAATGAGACGTTTCTGGAGCCCTTATTTTTAAAGGAGGGGGGGAGGTAAGCGGTGGATGGTGGGCGTGACGCACACACGGACAGGGATGGATGGTCGTGCGGTAAAGCGCTCGGCTGTCGACCTGAAAGTACCCGATTAGATCTCCGTTGAGGACCAAGGACATCTTTCAGGTCTTGGCTACAGTTCCCTTCATGTCTCCCGTGGTGCCTCCATGGCTATTACTCTCCCGGCTGTGGCGGGGATGAAAGGAGGGCACTACAAAACCTAAAAATTGTCCCATTTAGGTGGGCAATTTGTTTTAGGGAACGGATGGTCGTGTGGTAAAGCGCTCGACTGTCGACCTGAGAGTCCCTGGTTCGATCTCCGGTGAGGACCAATGCATTTTTCAGGTCATGGCTAAAGTCCTTGCTATATGTCCGGCGGGGCCTATATGGCCATGGCACTATCGGCTATGGGTGGGATGAAAGAAGGGTTTATAGGATATAAGATGTTTCATCCCATCCTTACAGGGACATCACACACGCACAGACGGATGGGGCAAGTTTAACGGATGCTTTAACGAGGCCCCTCTTCTACATTTTTTTTACAACTACAGCTATTACGGTGGCCCCTGTCAGGCAGAGGGGGGCCTATTTGTAGCAATGGGTCAAATCGGCCAAAGGCTGGCCCTGTTTGTATAAGATGGGGTTCTGCTAGGGTGAAACATATTTACATATTAACTCATTTTTTAAACCGCTCAATTTTTTTTTTCAAGAGGGTAAAAATAGGATGCTAACGAAAAAAAAATAGTAAAATATAAAAAAAAATAGTAAAGTATCCTAAGCCCTAAAGGGCCCATTGGGGCAGATGAAGTGTAGAATTCATCAATGTGGTTAGCACAACGCCCAGCTGTTTTTAATGCTGGGTAGACTTGTGGGAATCGAACCCAGGACTGTCAGGTCTTCAGTGGAGTATCTACACCACTCGGCCATCCATCACGCTAGAAATAAATAAATGAAAAAGGATAAAAATATTTATTTTTTTTTGTCGATATTTCGCCAAAACAAATAGACGATGGTAGCTTGGAAGTGAATGTGTTGTCTAGTTCAATCACTCAATAGTATTATTATTTTTTTTACGATGACCTACATAAGCAGTAAAACAACAACATGCAATCGTCCAAAGGCGGACTGAATGTAGGGTGCACAGAGTACGCTCCTGGGTCCTACAAAATATCTATTTTACACCTGTATACACGTATTTTTTTTCCTTTTCTCTCTATAAAAGGGCCTAAGATTTTCTTATGCGTTTGGGTCCCCGACCGGTTTTAACCAGTCTCTGGTAACAAATAAACAAGGGTTATAGCGTTAATCTTGCACTGTTATATTTGGCAATGTATTTTTTTTTTAGTTCTACGGTGAATTAGTAGGGCAATATTTTGATATTTATGGCAATGCATTTCACGTTTGGGTGCTACAATGAGTTAGTAGGGCAATATTTTTTTTATAAATTTGGCAATGGTCATGTCTCGGTGCCACAGAGAATTAATGGGGCAATATTTTGATACAAGCGGTACCCTGCAAAACCTTTGTATAGAGTTATATCCCCTTAAGCTTGACTGGTAGGCTAGGTTATTTTTTTTTGGTTTCGGGCAGATCCGATTTTTTCATGTTTGTATTTTAAACTGGAATACTATTGTATTAACTCTTTACTTTCGATTTCACACAGGATCCAAATCGCTTATATATATATATATATATATATATATATATATATATATATATATATATATATATATATATATATTTTGCTGCCACGGACTGGTGGGTCCCTGGGTCCCATATAGTGACTTTTTCATTGATGAAACCATTTCTTTATATATCAATAGTAGCGTAGCTGAATCAACGCACGTTGAAACATGAAGATTCTGAATGTGTTCAGGCTGATGGGATTCCTGGCTGTCTTACTCGCCATGGCTGTCTCAGCACCGCTTCCCAATGGGGGCAGCCAAGGCCGAGACAAGAAGAATGATTCTCAGCCTAACTGCGAGACATTCAAAGCGTAAGCCTGGTTTTGATTTAATAGCTCACATTTCTATGTCTTGTGTGGATGAGATGTGCTGTTAAATTGAACTTTTAGCGGCATTGGTTGAGTCTCAATCAGCTCTCTTAAACGATCAACACGCGTTCTCTCTTGAACAATCATGACGCGTTGAACGAACGTTAGGTGTCAGGTATTGTTAGTGTTACGATCGCACCCCCTCTCATCACAGCCCCCCCCCCCCTTCCCCCATATTATGTTTCCCTCATCGCCACACCTGTGGTCAGCGTAGCACAGTTAAAGTGACCGAAATCAAAGCCCTATTGTCAGGCTTTGATGTCCGTAACGCCCCGCCCCCTATTCTTCTCCCGAAATCAAAGCACCACTGGACTCTGGTCAAACCTCCGAGTCAGGCTTTGATGTGCGTAACGCATCGCCCCGATCTCCTACCGAGATCAAAGCCCTACTGTCCGAAACACCCATCCCCCACCTATCCCCCACCCACCAGATCGGGGACCAGAAGTTGTAAGTTAGTTTTTAAGTCAGTGTGGTATTAGAGTTTGTATGAGATAGTCGTGCAGTCACGAGTAGTTTAAATAAAGCTCATTTATTTTATATTTCAAATCAATAAGCGTTGACTTATCTGTTGATATACCTGTGTGTTTCTCTGTGTGTTTAATGGTTATCCACAAAAGAGCCCGTAACATTTATGGCACCTCCGACGTGAACTCGTGACTGCGGAGTAAGGAGTTATTGTGAAAATTGCTGTCAATACAAACGACGTTGTGAGTATTTTCTTCTTTGGATATAGGTGAGCTACGGCATGAATATTTAACTTGTCGTATAGCTGCTGTCGACGTTGTGAATCTGATCTGTGATAGAAGTTATTGTTGCTGATAGGCTGCAGTGATAGAAGTTATTGTTGCTGATAGGCTGCAGTGATAGAAGTTATTGTTGCTGATAGGCTGCAGGGGAGGTCCTGCCAAGTTGAATCGTTTATTTCATTCCTGCAAACTGATGTTGATGTGCAACAACTGAGATTACTGTTGAGCTCAGGTTACTGTCTAGTTCATGAATTAATCCTGGAGTACTTCCTTACTTACTGCAATTTATAGTACGTATATTATTTACTGCTATATTGCATGACGTTGCAGTTTGCCGATGTTACTGACGTAGCTGATGTTGCAGATGAAACTAATTGTTATATAGTGAGCTAGCTGTGTGTATTACGGATCTGATTGAAGTCTCAAGACTGGTATTTACGGTGGTACAGTTACAATATTGGATTATTGACAATAGTATTTTAATAAAAAAAAAACAATAAAATAAATCAGAAACTAATAACATTAAAGTTAAATTTCAAATGGAACTATATTAATGTCATCAATTCTGCAAGAGGGTCAGGAAGCTGCAGCTAAGTTAACATTTTAATTTTGTTTTATTTATTAATTTTTATAAACATTAACTGTAACCTGCTAATGTATTTTGTTCGTTGTTCCTAGTGGAATTCTGTATTGATTCGAATACAGTAGAGGTTAAAATAGGGTCCACTTGGAACAACTAAAACACGTGCATTTAGGTTAATTATCATAATTTTTGTTCCATTAGTTAGGTACTTCGTATTGCTGTACTATTATTTTTTCTCGTTGGTGTTGTTCTCTTTTCTGTCCAGTAGTTATATAGTTAGTTATTATTGCTAGTATTCTCCTTTCATTTTGTATTAGGGATATATTGTGCTGTATATATAATCAGTGCCATGACAACCCTTACAGCTTTAATAGAGAATGGTAAGTCCCTTGGACTTACCGGGCAGGAGTTGCGTGATTGGGTTAAGCTAAGAGATGCCGAGGAGAAAGAAGAGAGACGCGAGGAGATAGCGAGAAACAAAGAGAGGGAGGATAAGGAGAGGGAAGAGAGACGCGTGAGGGAGGATAAGGAGAGGGAAGAGAGACGCGAGGAGATAGCGAGAAACAAAGAGAGGGAGGATAAGGAGAGGGATGAGAGGTGCGAAGAGAGAATGATTAGAAAGCTAGAGGCGGAAAATGCGAAAGAGCGTTTGGAACTCGATAGAGCAAGAGCAAGCGAACCCCCGAGTACCATGAATAGCGAGAGACTAACTACGCCTACCCTGAAGTTACCATATTTCAGTGAGGATGTGGACAGTATGGACACATACCTATCACGTTTCGAGCTGTTGGCAAGTAGTGCGGGGATAGCAGAGGGTGAATGGGCGTCCTCACTTTTGACATTTCTCCGGGGTAAAGCCTTGGATGTCTGCTTGAAATTAGACAGAGTGGAAATAAGGGATTACAAAATAGTAAAAGACGCACTGATGCGAATGTATGGAAACACATCTGAGTGATATAGGGACAAATTTCATAACACCCGTCCGTCCAGTGATGACGATCCGCAGATATTTACAACAAATCTTAGTTTGTATTTCGATAGGTGGGTGGCATTATCGGGTATCGAACAAGAGTATAAAAATCTGAGGGAACTTATATTAGTTGACAAAGCCGTAGACGCGTGTCATAAGGATGTTATAGCATTTTTAAAAGAGAAGGGGCCGAAATCGTTAGAGGAAGTTACCGACCTCTTGAGAAAATACAAATCAGCACATCCAGAAAACCCCATATCGAAAGCAGACACAGAACAACGACAAGACGTTCTATGTTATGCCAGGGCAGTCACACAACCTGAACGTAGACATAGCTCTAGTCCCGGACGTCACAGAAGCAGTTCCAATGACCGCCGTGACAGAGATAGATCGTGTTACTCATGCGGGAAGGGCGGACATCTTGCTAGGGACTGTAAGGATGACAAAGCTAGTAGTTTAACATGTTTCTCATGCAACGGCAGGGGGCATACTTCACGATATTGCACCAAGCCAAAGAGAAACTACCCTGGCAGGAATACATATCTGACAAACGATTCCAGACAGAGACAGAGAGAGAGCGCTAACCCGGTGCTAGCAATACTGGCAACAGGTCATAGCCTCAAGTTCTACCCTGGGTTTGTGGGTGACACACCAGTAAACGTGTTACGTGACACTGGGGCTACAGTAGTAGGCATCAGAAGATCTCTGGTTAAAGATCATGAGTTTACGGGGAAAACAGGACATTGCGTGTCATTTGTAGGAGGTATACACGAGTTACCCCTCGCCATGATTAAAATCAAGACCCCTTTCTATTCGGGCATGGTACCTGCCTTTGTAATTGATGATCCACCCTATGATGTTCTAATTGGGAACATCCCTGGCGTGATAGAATGTAGTCCCGTGGAGTTAGACAGTTGGGTAAGACAGAATACATCCATGCAGACCTGTAACGCCGTCACTACAAGGGCACAAGGGATGAGAGATAAAGACATTTACTGCCAGGAACCTCAAATTGACACTGACTACTCAAAGGAAAGTCCAAGTACAGACCGGGTTACGACATAGTTAGACGTAGTTACAGAGACTGCCGTGGGAAGCCAAAAGAAAGTATCCGTTAATGAGAATGGCAGATCCCTAGACGAACAGGTTGGGGATGGACTTGACAGGGTTCGTGTAGACGAGAGCTCATTTCGGTATGACCGACAACATCATGATGGTAGAAGAATGAACTACACTTTCCGTGGGGATAATTATCTCAGGTACTGTTATAGAAATACGGGTGAAGATGCATATGGTAGAAGAAGGGTAGAGCAATACTTTAGGCCCCATTACCCTGATCAGTATTTCACTTCTAAGTCAGTACCAAGAAATAATCGGGTTGATAACGATTGTTATCAAATGAGAAAGTCTAGATATGGGTTCTGTCAAGGCAGGGAGAGGGATTTAAATTGCAACTGGCGGGAGCATATGATAAAATAGATTAATTCTGGGCTGCGTGACATCCCTTTACATATGTAACGATAATGGTTAATGTTTCTAACTAAGTAAACTATTACATTTCTTTTTAGGATTTTGATGATGTATGTTGTTGAATATGTGGTTTTGTTATATTTTTTTTGTTGACCAGTTTATTTGTTGTTGAAAAATGTATCATTTGGTTATTACGTTACTTAGTTTTTATCAATAATTTTTCTACGCATATTATGGCTAACTAGTAATTGATTAGTGTTATTAAATATAGTTATGAGTTGACATTAATTCCTGTTTGCATTACCGCACTGTTCTATCTTAATTTCTGTGTAATGGTAACTGTAATGGTCGGGGTATATTTTCATTAGTACTTTTATTATAATCCTAGGTTTTGCATAATAATTTTGTGTTGTAAAATATTCGTAAGATAGATATATTCTCTCACAGTATTGATGTTGGGTGAGAACTAATGATTGTCACATGACTCCTCACATTGGCTTATAACTTACACTTTAAATATAAGTATTTTGCCTAATGTAATTCATTGATTAATTTAATATTGTTATCCGATTTTGTTCTTGCTGGCATTGAGTGTCCAATCACTAACAACTAGGTCATTTGTAAATATATTGTTACCAGTTTAAACATTTTTGTTGACAGGTGTTATGTCGCCCTGTAAATATACATGGCTTTTATTAATTGTAATACCATTCATTATGTTATAAGTTTGTTACCTACACAATAGTTGTCAATCAACATGTAACTTTTGCTTTTTCTCTTTTATGCTAATCATCTTATTACGGGTATGAAAATGTTTAAAGTTTTTTAGTTATACTTGTATTATTTTACGTTAAATTAGTTTTGGTTTTGTTCAGTATACAATTTGATGTTTATTTTATTTTGCATGATTGCATCATGCTTACTGACAAGGAGGGAGATGTTACGATCGCACCCCCTCTCATCACAGCCCCCCCTTCCCCCATATTATGTTTTCCTCATCGCCACACCTGTGGTCAGCGTAGCACAGTTAAAGTGACCGAAATCAAAGCCCTATTGTCAGGCTTTGATGTCCGTAACGCCCCGCCCCCTATTCTTCTCCCGAAATCAAAGCACCACTGGACTCTGGTCAAACCTCCGAGTCAGGCTTTGATGTGCGTAACGCATCGCCCCGATCTCCTACCGAGATCAAAGCCCTACTGTCCGAAACACCCATCCCCCCACCTATCCCCCACCCACCAGATCGGGGACCAGAAGTTGTAAGTTAGTTTTTAAGTCAGTGTGGTATTAGAGTTTGTATGAGATAGTCGTGCAGTCACGAGTAGTTTAAATAAAGCTCATTTATTTTATATTTCAAATCAATAAGCGTTGACTTATCTGTTGATATACCTGTGTGTTTCACTGTGTGTTTAATGGTTATCCACAAAAGAGCCCGTAACAGTTAGTATGGGGCTTGCCCCAGTGTGGGCGAAATTAGTTAGTACCCGCTAGAAGAAAACGATATTTACTTGGGGGCGGGGGGATGTAGGGTAGGGCGACACACAATTAGCTGTGTGTTGATTCTATTACCATTGGATCGCGAAATGGTTATTAAAAATAGAAGTAAAGTTCCCTTAGCCTAACAGGCCATCAGTGCAGATGAAGTGTAGATATCTTCTGTTTCTGTAACCATGGCGATTGTGCAGTTAAGCAAAACGTTCAGACGCCTCAACTTTTCTAACTAATGTCAGGTGTTCATTGAACTTGGGGGGACTTGACACCGAATTTCTCCAGGAAAAAATTTCCCAGGTTCTCGCCGTAGATCGAACCCGGGACTCTCGGGTCGACTGTTAAGCGCTTTACAAGACTCGGCTATCTGTCCACCACTACGAAATCGTTAACAGAAATAGAATCAACCCCCCCCCCACACACACACAAATACCATTAGTCCACATACAGCTACGAGCAGAACAGATATTAGCTTATTGTGAGACTTAGGCAGAGACTTCAAGATATTGGGGGTGGGGGGGGGGTAGGCGGAGACTTTAAGATACTTTGGGGATCCTGAAGCAAGAGTATATGTTAGGAGTTCCAGGTGAACATGGTTCAAAGTCGTCCCTCAAGTCCACCCAGCTTTAAATGAGCACCTGACTTTAAGTTGGGAGAAGTAAAGGCGGCTGGGGTCACACAATCCCTTCATATGCCGAGGTTATAGAAACAGATGCATTCTACACTTCATCTGCCCCGAAAGCCCGTCAGGGTTAAGGGAACTTTACTGCATATATATTTAGTCAGCGTTTGTCTATCAATACCGTTTGCCTTATACACGTATACTAGGGCTGCTGATTAAACTGCATTAACGCTTTGATTAACGCGTCAAAAAAAAATAATGCAACACCTAAGTGCGTTAATTTTGACCAAAATGCTGAAAGTTCAGAATAGCACTAAGTCGATAAATAACCGAATTTCACTCTACAATTTGACGTTAATGTCCGTTAACTTATTACGTAGTACTTCACCCCCCCCCCACACCCGGTTGCAATTCGTACACACACACACCCACCCTCAGGTATGCGGACAAAAGCCCCACTTGGTAGGCTAGTTTATTTTTTTTTTATGTTTTTTATTTGACAAGTAAACCCCTCCCCCCCACCCCGCCCCAGTTCCCTTCCCGGTAGATGTAAAAAAAGAAAAAAGTTTGTATTCACTTGTGTACATTATTTACTGAAGTGTATTGGCGGAGGTAAATGTGAATAAACTGTTCTGTTTAAGCAATTAGACTGCTCCGGTAAACTGTTCTAGTCAATCAAATTTACTATTTTTAAGATGGCCGATTTGTTACAAATAATTAATAGGCCTATACATTTTTTTCCGATTAAATATGCGTTAATTTGCGATACATTTTTTTTTAATTACGCTTTAATTTTGATTAATTTTTTTAATCGAACAGCAGCTCTAATTTTATACTAGTGTGTCTTTCTACCAAACACCGTTTGCCTCATCCATATATGCTTGGCGTCTGTCTAGCAAGACTGTTTGCCTGTTAATTCGCATACACTACTACCAGAATCCGCATACAATGGCGGCGATGTAACGGCTTGCGTTGATCAGCAACGATCTCCTTTGGGGCAATAGCGGGCCAATGTGACAGGGGATTAAAGGTCATTGAATATTTTTGTTCGCAGTGATCCCCCCTTCACCCCCACCCCCTTAAAGCAATTCCGCTGGTGGGGAGCACCTAGCTGTTAACACCGACACTGCCTACATATTTAGTAAAGTGCAAATGGAAAAAATTTAAATAAATAATCTTGCATAATAATACATGCCTATATAACAACAAACTTGTTTACTATTTGTCTATTTGTTTCAGGAATGGCTGGCCTCTTCCAAAAAATTGTGGAGATCAAAGTACATGGAACTGATCAACCTTAATCCTGGCATCACCACTGAAAGAATCTAAAATGAATACCTCATTATGATATAAATAATCTATAAGTATCATCAATAAATCTATTTACTGTATAAATATGACTTTCTCGAATTTTATTTAAAAAAAAAAACAATAACAAATAATTTGAATATTTAATTACTTTTTGTTTCGGTAATTAAATATTTAATTTTGAAACCTTTTTTTTTTGTAAAGACAGAATTACCTCCCATGAATTTGAGAAATTGTAGTCGACAGAAGTATTCATTAGGCAAACTGGGCGGCTGTCTAGGGGGCCCGCACGTGAAAAAAATCGCTCAGCCGTCCGTCCATTCATCAAGGGATGTCAAGAGATTCCTTTACATTTTACGCAGTTTGAATTTTACTCTCAACTACAAAACTATATATTTTTGTTGTTATTGTTGTTGTTGTGTACTGTATTCTGTAGATAGATGACATCTTTTATTGAACTGTTTCAGATACCATCTTTCAGACTAGAGACTGAAGATTAGAGAAGGGCTATCGAATCATGCCTTGGATAAAATAACAACAACTACTCAATAATGACCATGAAAAATAAATGCATATGATCTTTTCAAATAAGTTGAATACTTTTTTTTCCCCCCACATTTTGACAAATACGTATTGTCCCAATATATTCCATCAGAAGCGTAGCTAGTGCTATTGGTACACGAGGCGGGCTCTAAACATGCCACCCCCATTCCTGAACCCCCCCCCTTACTTCCCCCACCCACCCAAAAAAAAGGTGCAAAAAAAAAGAGCCGTCCATTACTGGTTGCAAAGAATATGTCGCCCGGGCAAACGCCCCCACCCCCGTGGCGTTCCCCCCCCCCCCAGTCCCTAGTTACGGCACTGAATCATATTATGTTATCACATGTACGGACTCACATAATGACATACAAAATATGAATAATTATATATGTGTGTGCAGCTTGGTTGTTTATACTAGTGACGTAAGTAATTTTTTTTTATACTCCTCACGTGAAAAAAAAAAGAACAACAAAATACTAAACAGAGAGATTTGATATGCTGAAGGAAAAGATTATCAGACAGATGGTAAAAAGATCATTAACATTGGAAAAAATTGAAGATCTGAGCTGAGCGAGTAGGGGGTGGGTGATGAGTGAGTAGGGGGTGGGTGTTGAGTGAGTAGGGGGTGGGTGACGATTGAGTAGGGGTGGGTGATGAGGGAGTAGGGGTGGGTGATGAGCGAGTAGGGGGTGGGCGATGAGCGAGTAGGGGGTGGGCGATGAGCGAGTAGGGGGTGGGTGATGAGTGAGTAGGGGTTGGACGATGAGCGAGTAGGGGGTGGGGATGAGCGAGTAAGGGGTGGGTGATGAGTGAGTAGGGGGTGGGTGATGAGCGAGTAGGGGGTGGGTGATGAGTGAGTAGGGGGTGGGCGATGAGCGAGTAGGGGGTGGGGGATGAGCGAGCAAGGGGTGGGTGATGAGTGAGTAGGGGGTGGGCGATGAGCGAGTAAGGGGTGGGTGATGAGCGAGTAGGGGGTGGGTGATGAGCGAGTAGGGGGTGGGCGATGAGCGAGTAGGGGGTGGGTGATGAGTGAGTAAGGGGTGGGTGATGAGCGAGTAGGGGGTGGGTGATGAGTGAGTAGGGGGTGGGTGATGAGTGAGTAGAGGTGGGTGCTCAGTGGATATTTGTGTCGGGGATGTCTTCGTTGTTTGTTTTTTTGTTAAATTACTCAAAAACAACAAACAAACAAACAAAACGGATTACACCCAACCATCCAGTAAAAGTGGTAATCATGGCGTAGCCTACTACTCCTATCAACCATCCAGTAAAAGTGGTAATCATGGCGTAGCCTACTACTCCTGTCAACCATCCAGTAAAAGTGGTAATCATGGCGTAGCCTACTACTCCTATCAACCATCCAGTAAAAGTGGTAATCATGGCGTAGCCTACTACTCCTGTCAACCATCCAGTAAAAGTGGTAATCATGGCGTAGCCTACTACTCCTATCAACCATCGATACGCCACCGTTTAGGGGGACGGATGGTCGTGCGGTAAAGCGCTCGACTGTCGACCTGAAGTTACCTGGTTCGATGTCCGGTGAGGATCAAGGAAAATTTTCAGGTCTTGGCTCAAGTTCCCAATATATCTCCCGTGGTGCCTCCATGGCCATTGCACAATCGGCTATGGTGGGGTTGAAAGAAGGGCACCATAAAAACCGTCCCATTAGTGGTTTATAGGATCTAAGAGATTTCATCTCATCCTTACAGGGACTTCAAACACACGCCGCCGTTTAGTATGCACAATGTAGTATTTTGTTACGTATACAGATGGAAGCCTCCCCTGTCCCCACCCCAACACAAATAAGTTACACTCACGCCCCTGTTAAATGTTCCCCAAGAGTTTTACAAAGCGTGCTTATACACAATTTATTACATCTGTGCAGCAATAAATGGATCGGGTGTGTAAAGGGGCGGAGGGGGGGCGTTTGACACCCACTTTGACTCGCTCCTGTTAAGTATTTCCCCCTGTTGATAACTGTGTGACAGTGAATGATGGCACACACATGACATCTGTTTAGCAAAGATTTTTTTTTCTATCCTGTCATTTGTTGACACTAGTCTGTTTGGTATTTATTTCATTACCGCACACATCAATTACATCCAACAAGAAAATGATCCGTCGAGATGGTAGGTGTAAGGGGTGGTTACCTCACCCTCCTAACATCCCCCCCCCACATACAGACATTTGGTATACCACTTTTCAGTATTCATCATGTTTTACCTTCGCGACACTCCCCTGCCCCCGCCCCCCCCCCATGTTATACGCCCCCAATTTTTTTGTAGTATACATTATGATGTTACCAGTAGGACAATGCCTGACTGCACGGCAAGAAATAGATACCACGGGTCCTCCCCTGCCCCCCTGCCCCCCCCCCCCAATCTCTCTCGACATGCTCCTGTTTTCAGTATTCACCATGTTGTCACCAGCAGGACAGATCCTGTGGTCTGCACATACCTCCCTCTCACATCTGTACAGCGAGAGATAAATCCCAGTGTGGGAGGGATGGATTAACACTCAGGGAGTTAAACATCATTAACTATGACAATCGATACGCTGATCCCAGTGTCCCCTAGCTATACGTCTTATTGACGTAGTCCGTGTGTTGTAACAAACTCGCGTCTTGTCATATGTTGTTTAGTCATCATATAATAATATTACGTTTCACATTGTATTGCGTTTTTTTTTTTGGTGTGCGTGTGTGTTACTTTGGCATCACTTTTCAACAGTGCGTGTGTGTGTTACTTTGGCATCACTTTTCAACAGTGCGTGTGTGTGTGTGTTACTTTGGCATCACTTTTCAACAAAGTCAACTAAGCGTTGGTGTAAAATTTTCATTACTTTCACAATATGTCTGACTAGAACGGCAGAATCTCATTACGCGTGAATCACACAAGATTAATAAATAAATACATAAATACGAATTCATCCTGAAAGTTTTTTTTTTTTTTTAAATGTAATCTTCAGAGAACTAAAAGTCTGAACATGAATGTCTTGTAAAATATATAAACATACTTTTCAGCAGTGGTTCTAAAAATGTCACGATTCGTGAAAAACTTACACAACAGTTCTGGTATCACGATCCGCCATGAAAAACTGTTTTAATTTTCGCGACCCACTTGAAAATTAAAAAAAAAAACTATGTAACGTTATAAACGTTACGTTATAATTTACAAGGCGTAGGATCGCCAAATGTTGCGTACACAATTCTAATATATATTGAGGGCGGGCTCGCCAGGTGATTTATATATATATATATATATATATATATATATATATATATATATATAAACTTCACCAAATATGTAACGTTTACTTTTATATGTACTAATATTTAAATAACAGAACTCAGTACACACTACAACAAATATTTTATTACACTATAATACAACTTAATACACTTCACTTCTCTTCTAACTATTTATATCTATCTACCTAGGCCTATTCTAAGCCTGTCAGCACTATACTCTACTACTATCTACTCTACTGCCAGCCTACTACATATTCTCTACCGACTGCCCTACGGCATGGTCTCTATACAACTGCATTCTCTACTGTACTGTCAGCCTACTAACTATTAACTTCTTCTAACTTAACTTTTATAAGGTCGGGGGGTGGGTGGGGGGGGGCGAGAACGTTGGTACAACGATAGGGGGGCGAGAACGTTGGTACAACGATAGGGGGGCGAGAACGTTGGTACAACGATAGGGGGGCGAGAACGTTGGTACAACGATAGGGGGGCGAGAACGTTGGTACAACGATAGGGGGGCGAGAACGTTGGTACAACGATAGGGGGGCGAGAACGTTGGTACAACGATAGGGGGGCGAGAACGTTGGTACAACGATAGGGGGGCGAGAACGTTGGTACAACGATAGGGGGGCGAGAACGTTGGTGCAACGATAGGGGGGCGAGAACGTTGGTACAACGATAGGGGGGCGAGAACGTTGGTACAACGATAGGGGGGCGAGAACGTTGGTACAACGATAGGGGGGCGAGAACGTTGGTACAACGATAGGGGGGCGAGAACGTTGGTACAACGATAGGGGGGCGAGAACGTTGGTACAACGATAGGGGGGAGAACGTTGGTACAACGATAGGGGGGCGAGAACGTTGGTACAACGATAGGGGGGCGAGAACGTTGGTACAACGATAGGGGGGCGAGAACGTTGGTACAACGATAGGGGGGCGAGAACGTTGGTACAACGATAGGGGGGCGAGAACGTTGGTACAACGATAGGGGGGCGAGAACGTTGGTACAACGATAGGGGGGCGAGAACGTTGGTACAACGATAGGGGGGCGAGAACGTTGGTACAACGATAGGGGGGCGAGAACGTTGGTACAACGATAGGGGGGCGAGAACGTTGGTACAACGATAGGGGGGCGAGAACGTTGGTACAACGATAGGGGGGCGAGAACGTTGGTACAACGATAGGGGGGCGATAACGTTGGTACAACGATAGGGGGGGCGAGAACGTTGGTACAACGATAGGGGGGCGAGAACGTTGGTACAACGATAGGGGGGCGAGAACGTTGGTACAACGATAGGGGGGCGAGAACGTTGGTACAACGATAGGGGGGCGAGAACGTTGGTACAACGATAGGGGCGAGAACGTTGGTACAACGATAGGGGGGGCGAGAACGTTGGTACAACGATAGGGGGGCGAGAACGTTGGTACAACGATAGGGGGGGGGGGGGCGAGAACGTTGGTACAACGATAGGGGGGGCGAGAACGTTGGTACAACGATAGGGGGGGCGAGAACGTTGGTACAACGATGGGGGGGCGATAACGTTGGTACAACGATAGGGGGGCGAGAACGTTGGTACAACGATAGGGGGGGGGCGAGAACGTTGGTACAACGATAGGGGGGGCGAGAACGTTGGTACAACGATAGGGGGGGGCGAGAACGTTGGTACAACGATAGGGGGGGGCGAGAACGTTGGTACAACGATAGGGGGGGGGCGAGAACGTCAGTGAAACGATGGGAGAGGGGGGGACGACGTCGATGAAACGATTCTACACAATATGGCGGCTGGCACCTTGACCTTGAGTTACGTAATATGGTCAACTAATATGAGACACTCGTTTGGGGAGGGGGGGGGAGAGAGTTTCACCTGTCTGTGTAGAGAGGGGGGCCGGGCAAGGTGGGGGTAAATTCTAAACGTAACAAACTACAAATCAACAGAAAGGGACATAAGCGCGTAATAAATTTTATTGATACATTTCCTCTTTATCTATTTTTACAGATTTACACAAACTTTTTTTTTTGTTACGTGACAAATAAAGAAATAGCGGCGTAATTGTTCAGATTTAGAATCTCAATCTTTTAATTCTAAAATTTACCTGCTTGTTTTGCTCTACTTAGTAAAAATCTAAATTTTCCTTTATAGGATTTTTTTTTTTAAAAAAAAAAAAAAGCAGATGGGGGACCAACAGAGGCTGTTCTTGCGTTTAATAATATTTGAAAACTGTGGCTCTTATTGTCCACAACTGAAACATAATTTTATTACTGGGTCCCTGACAATACTCAACATTGCCGTATTTGTAGCTTGCTCAATATACAAAAAAAAAAAAACAACATCTGACAGGTCTTTATCTATCTATCTATCTATCTATCTATCTATCTATCTATCTATCTATCTATCTATCTATCTATCTATCTATCTATCTATCTATCTATCTATCTATCTATCTATCTATCTATCTATCTATCTATCTATCTATCTATCTATCTATCTATCTATCTATCTATCTATCTATCTATCTATCCATTTGTCTTCTGTCTATCCATCTATCCATCCATCTATATATCCATCCATCCATCTATCCATCCATCCATCTACCCATCCATCTATAATCCATCCATCCATCTATCTATCCATCCATCTATAAATCCATCCATCCATCTATCTATCCATCCATCTATAAATCCATCCATCCATCTATCCATCCATCCACCATCCGTCAATAGACAGACAAGGAAACCCCGCTGCAAACAGCTCGCTAGTTTTGACCAAAAAAACAACATGAGTATACAGAGACATTCACTACATTTAGATTACAATGCTTATCATGAATGCCGCCATTTCTTTTCATCTGATCAAGCAGGCCGATAGACTAGCATTAAGTAAAATCTTTCATTGATAGCCCCAACCAGCCCCTATTCAATATGTCTATGGTTTTACTTGAACTTTAACAAAATATTTCACTCACTTGATTCGGTTTGTTTACATGACATGCACCTTGATCTTATATCGATTTTCTTCCAAGTTAGAATATACTGGTATTTGTGTTTGTAATTGCAGGTATAAAACATTTTTAAAATTATTTAAAAAGAGGACAAACAACATATACAACACACACACACACACACACACACACACACACACACACACACACACACACACACATGCACACAAATAAAAGATTGTCGACTTCCTTGTCCAGTTAGAAGTTTTTTTTTGTATGTTTAATAGTTAATTGATACTAATTGCTCCATTTATCCTACAAGACAAATATACGTAACATGGTCTTAGTCTTAAACAAACAGGCATGTCTTGGGCAAGACCCTTCTTAAGTTTGGAGGCCCTACAACTCAGTGCCCTAGTTTAATGTGATTTTGGGGGCCCCTTATACGTCAACGGCGTTTAAGGTCGAAGGTTGAAAATAATTTGCCCTTAATAAACTTTGAAAACTTCATCCCCCCCCACCCGATCGTCTTCAGCAACTGGAGTCCCTCTGACCATACACACCCACCAAAATCTAAAGTTATAATACTGTACCCTATGGGGCACCTTAGGGCGAGCGCCCACCCCTCCATCTGAACCTTTAGTTCGGGTTTCTCTCTCTCTCTCTCTCTCTCTCTCTCTCTCTGAACTCTCTCAGTGATAACAGCGGGCTGAGAGCCCGTGAGTTCAAACTCGCTATGTGTCTCTCAAAATCTGGGAGCCGCCATAAGGGTCAATGGCCAGCAAGCTGCCCGACTGGTCCACCCTGTGGTCCGCCAGCCCGGGGCTCTCAAAAAAAGCAAACGATCCACGGTTTTCTTCACTTCTCCGCAGTGTCGGCAAAGGGAATCGAAACTGGGGTCAAAGGGCATCGATATTCGGGTCTCAACACCCTTTGTATTAAGCGATCCTTGCGGGTGGCCCATATGAGAGTTTGTATGGAGTTATGATATATATTTTTTAAAGTACCTTTTTTTTAAGTACACGTAGACCTATAGTGTTAAAGTTAAATATACCAGTGGTCCTCAAACTGTAACTTTTGGGACAGATTACGTTTTTTTTTTAATTTTACATTTTCATACATCAAATTTTTTCTACCTTACTGTGTCCAGCCCCGTAGCCAAGGGGGGGCACTGGGGGCCGTGGCCCCTCGCTAGGTGTGGAGTGCCCCCCACCCCGCTAGGTGTGGAGTGCCCCCCCCCGCTTAAAAAAGAAGAAAAAGAGGAAAAAATAAAGTAAAAGAAAAGGTACCCCCTTGGTGGCTCCCTGCTTACTTTGACCTGGCCACGGACCTGGCTGTGCCCCTTGGCCTCTTGTGCTACCCCCTGATGACCTCTCGCTGCGCGCCTTATGACCTCTCGTGGTGCGCCTCATGACCTCCCACACCTTCTCCAAATTGGTGAAGGTAGCATCTTTGGTGTAGCTTGAAAGGGGGTCGGAATGGTGAACAATTCAAATCACCGGCTCCGTGCTTCTCACATTCTCTGCTGATGGCCTTTTTTTTTAATAGTACGATACATTCATATAAATTTAGAAAAACATTTAATCTTCGAGCCTTTGGGGCATATTAGTGCTCCCACGCATGAAACATAAAATGCTATGGCCGGTGCTGTGTTTTCATTGTTGATAACAGGCTAGACAGACACTGTATAATAAATGGGAATTCCCTAAAAGCAAGAAGAAACCATTATGACTTTATGACTCCATTCCCCGCTTCCCCTATCCAATCTCATGTTTTAAATGTAAATGTTAAATTTTAATTAAAAAATTTTCCCCTATTTATTAGGATAGATACAAATATAAAAAAAAACGACGGGAAAAAATAATAATATAATAATAATAATAAAAATTAAACTGCAAAAAAAAAAACGAATATAATAAAGTCCACTGTTAAGGGGCGATAAATAGGTCAATTGTAATTTTTATCTTATCTTTTAGGTTACCTTTTCTTGTATGATTTTTTTTTAGTTTGTTATATTAATTAAAAAAAAACGAATTGGGGAAAAAAAAGAAAGTAATTTTATTAAAATTAAAAAAAATATGTAAAAAAAAATAGATAAAAAAACGACAGCATGTTTGAATAAATATATAAATAATATACAAATAAAATATACCCAAAATATATCTTGAGTGATATGGTTTCAACATGCACGTTCATTGATCATCAAATCTATCTATCTTGTGATGCCTATCTATATCTAAATATCTCTATAACCATCTACCTTCTTTATATGAGTAAATTCTGTATTACCGTTGACTAAATGTATTGATATAAAGAAATTTAAGCAAAAAAGTTTCATTTTTTGTACACTAATAGCATTCTCGTGAACTCGAATTTCTAGTTTTATACTTTATGCCATTCACACCAATGAACATAAGAGGTGATACTCAGCCAATCGTCTCTTAATTTAGTCTTAAATCAAACGATCAAAACTTGCCAACTACATTTCTCTGGTTTCATTTTTACACCCCAGATACCCTAGATGTAATTAAAGACTGACAAAAATGACTATTATGGCATTCATTTTGTCCACAATTCGTCGATATATGAAAATAATGATTATCTCTAGGTGGAAAACTGAGATCTTCTTGAAACATCGGGGGCAGGGTGGGGAAGGGATTTGTGGGGAATATTGAATGCAGGGGCCAGGCATTCTACAGCAGGGGCCAGGCTATAGCAGAGTGGGTCAGGTAATACATTTTACTAAGTAGAACAAATTAGCAGAGGGGCCAGACAAAACGCAGGGGGGCCCGGCCCACCTGGCCCCCACCCGCACGCCACGGGCCTGCATATACTATCAAACGTTTTTAAGCCTATATTTTCATACGGATCAGACTTTTTGGGGTCGAAATTCATCATATTAAAGCACAAAGATTTGCATTATACTTACTTTTGTAACATACTATGTATTACGGTGCTATTTATATGTATATTAGTCCTCCGAGCAGGCATGCCGAGAGGGGGGGGGGCAAGGGTGGGGGTCATTGTAAGGGAGCCCGGTCGCCCCGACCATGTCGATTTTTTCACGACTTTTTGTTTATTAAGGGACCCGCAATGATGTCCTGCCCTGGGGCCCGTGTTGGCTCTCGGCGCCCCGGCCTCCGAGATGGATGTTTCAGATCAAATAGCCCCCCACCCCCTTTTTTTTTACTTAAGTGCTAGTTTCGAATATTAATTGTCAAATGGAAAGTAGAACACATAAGTGAAATATAATAGGACAAGATGAGTTATATGATAGAAGACAAGAAAATCGCATTAGGGGATTATACTTGTGTTAATAGGCAGATTAACAAATAAAATCTTCTAATACTGTACTCTCTTCAGGGGAGGTCACCCTATTCGCCCTCCCACCCCCACCCCGGATAGATAGAAGAACAGAGAGATTGGTGGACAGATTGATAGATGGACTGATAGACAGATGAACAGGTTGATAGATGGACTATAGATAGATGGACTGATAGAATAGCTGAAATATAGGTGGACAGATTGACAGATGGACTGATTGAGAGATGAACAGATTGATAGATGAACTATAGATATACGGACGGGTAGATAAAAGAGCTGAAAGATAGGTGGACAGATTGACAGATGGACTGATTGAGAGATGAACAGATTGATTGATGGACATATAGATAGACGGATGGGTAGATAGAAGAAAAGAGAGATGGACGAATTGATAGATTGTTAGATGGACTGATTGATAGATGGTTAAAACATTAGACAGATTTATAATTGATGACACAGAGATATGGAAAGATACCCAGACAGATAGATGGACAGACAGACAGAATGAGGCACAAATAGAAACAGAAAATGACAACGTCCACAAATATACAAATCTAAAACCAATTAAAATGAAAATATTAATTTTATTTTAATTAACTCAACAAGATTGAAACAGGTATATGTTGGTTTCGTTTATACATCATTTTTATGTGTGTTATTTATTAGCTACTTTGTCACATGATGTGAAGAAAAACCAAATTAGAATGTTACATTTTTCAAAATTAATATTAGATTGTTTCTTTTTCGTCAATGTTTTTTTTTTGGATTCATTTCGATTTGATTCTTTAATTCAACTCGCGTGTCAAGTTTGCTTACATTGCCAAAGATTGAAAACGGAAACATTTCAAAATTAAAGAAAAAAAAATCATTTTAATCATCTGTGTTCTGTTGTTCCCAATTCACCCAAATTTATCAAGTATTTATATTTATAACGACTGGTAAACATAAACATGTTCTTTAACTGTTTTTTTTTTTGCTCTTTGTTTATCAAATTGCTACTTTTCATCAAGGCGAAAACTCTTAAAAGCACAAAACCCAACTGAGAGAATAAACGACTCTATCCATTAATTTATTAAAACTTCATTGTAAATCAATTTTTATCTACTTAAAAGAAATCTGTTTTCTGTGTTGATAGGATCTGGTTCTGAAAAATTTATCTGTCCGGATTCTTTACTTTTTCTCGCCGACACCAGTTTTGATTTATTCGGTTGATCGCCTCCCATGAGGTCTATTTCGCCAAGTGTGACAGATTTAATCCGGATTTTTAAATTTAAAGTTGTAGGGTCGTCGGAATCATGCTCCATCTCCCTGGGGCTGTCGTCCATGTTTTTTTCTTGCCGGCTGCCTGGCGCTCTGTCGTCGCTGTTGTATAGGCCTAAGTTGTCGTTGTATCTGTTGTCGTTGCTGTTGTAGTTATTACCGCTGCTTGATCTTTTCCCCAGCTGTCGGTACACACAGCACTGACATCTCTGGACTTCTTGTTTCTGATTGCAGGTGGGGCAGGTACAACAGGTGACCACACCCAGAAACACCAAAATGAAAACTAAAATAATAATGATAATAATAAAAAACTTTTATAAAATGACGTTGAATGAAAGTGACATTAGTATTTGCTGTAGTAATCAATAGTAATTAACCAAAAGTTAGGTAAATAGTGGATGCGTATTTAGACACTGTTGGAACTGCAGATCAGAGCCGGATTTATAATTTTAGGGGCCCTGGGCAAAAAAAAATTGAGGCCCCATTTTGAAAAAAATAAACAAATATTGCGAAGTTTTTTTATTTTGTGTGTATACTATTCAACTTTTTGAGGGCCCCCTTATTTCGTGGGGGCCCTAGGCCGCGTGCTAATCGGCCTATCTGTTAATCCTGCTGAAGACTCTAGTCCAACTGCCATACATACAGAACGGTGGGGTTAATTTGAGATCTAAAGTATGCACTAATTGTCGTTTTTTTTTCCAACTTATTATTTTTTCTTCTTTTATACGCCGCCACTGCTAGCATGATGGGGTGCAATATGCCAACCACACTAGCATTGTTGGCGGCGCTGATACATGTAGGCCTACATGGCCTACAGAGCGGTGGGGTGTGTGTGTGCCCACTATCATCTGCCGGGATGGCAGAAAATAGGGTTTTAAGACTTGCCCAAAATGGCCAGACCATAATGGCGTGTGTACTGCCGATCGGCCAGAATGGCAAGGCAAGGGGGTATTTCCTGCCACTCGGACAGGGGGGAGGGGTGTAATGTGCCTGAACCCACTACCCGAAATGGCAGGCTGCGCAGGTGTGCTTGAGTGGGACAGAGTGGAAGGGTGTTGTGTGCCGACCACATCCGTCACCACCGCCAGCTGTGATTACTAAGGTCTCGGATAGTCCTCATTGACCACAGTACTACCACCATCGCAAGAAGGTTGTTTTTCCTGACTTAGAGAACCCCCAAGTATCTTTTCCCCGTTGACCATGGTGTGTCTCCAGACCAGGAGAGCCTAGAGAAAAAGCAAAAATTAAATAGGAATAATTTTTTAGATGCTCTCACTTATTGCTTGAGGGGTTATTGAACTCTCACAGCGTAACTATTGAGATAAAAGATTTATTAACCACAAATGTTATAATCTAAATGTTCTAACTTATGCATATTATGATAAACTTTATTAATTAATTGGTCTTAGAGACCAGGGTGTTTGAAATGTTCATATAATTATACAACGATACATCTTATTAGATTATAAATACGAATATTTGAAAATTCATATTTCAACAAAATAATCGTGTATTTGATTCCTTTTCCCCCATACTAGTTATACTATAAATAGCTCACATTTCAAGAATACAAAGGTCATCACTGAAATGAATATTTTAAAGCTGTCTTTCAGTTTTAAATACAATTTAATAAGCTCAATCGTGATAAATTAAACGAAGTGGCTACGGGACCATCAAGCGGGACTCCGTATTTTTTTTTCCAGGTAAAAGCAATAGATATTGTTCCACACCCTAACCCTAACCCTATCCCTAACCCTATCAGTAACCCTATCCCTAACCCTAACCATATCCCTAACCCTAACCATCACCCTAACCCTAATCCTAACCCTAATATAATTGCTGGTATCCGAACAAAAATACGGGCACCAGCGGTATTCCTAACACTAATATAATGGCACTTGATGGTCCCGTAGCCACTGCGTAAATTAAAAGTAAAACGATTGAGCGAAGAACGTTATAAATGTATTTAAGCAGGGCCGGCTCTGGACATAGGCGACATAGGCAGTCGCCTAGGGCGCCAAATTGCTAGGGGCGCCAAATTTTAGAAAAAAAAAAACTTAAAAAAAAACGTTCATGCAGAAGGGGAGGGTGTCCTAATAGATGACTGCCTAGGGCGCCAAATTGCCTTGGGACGGCTCTGTATTTAAGAACCTTCGTATCAAGTTTTGGGACTCATCTATCTATCTATCTATCTATCTATCTATCTATCTATCTATCTATCGATCTATCTACCCATTATATCTATGATATATATATATCATCCATTCATCCATCCACCCACGCATTTATTTCAGATTTCAACAAGTCTCTACGATCACATTTCAACTAATGCTATGTGTGACTGAGCATACTTTGGCGCCCCAGACACATACTCCTGCGCCCAAGACACATACTTTGGCGCCCCAGACACATACTCCTGCGCCCAAGACACATACTTTGGCGCCCAAGACACATACTTTGGCGCCCAAGACACATACTCCGGTGCCCGAGACACATACTTCGGCGCCCAAGACACATACTCTGGTGCCTCAGACACATACTCCGGGACCCAAGACACATACTCTGGCGCCCAAGACACATACTCTGGCGCCCAAGACACATACTCTGGTGCCTCAGACACATATTTCGGCGCCCAAGACACATACTCTGGCGCACAAGACACATACTCTGGCGCCCAAGACACATACTCCGGCGCCCAAGACACATACTCCGGCGCCCCAGACACATACTCCGGCGCCCAAGACACATACTCTGGCGCCCCAGACACATACTCTGGCGCCCCAGACACATACTCCTGCGCCCAAGAGACATACTCTGGCGCCCAAGACACATACTCCGGTGCCCGAGACACATACTTAGGCGCCCATGACACATACTCTGGTGCCTCAGACACATACTCCGGGACCCAAGACACATACTCTGGCGCCCAAGACACACACTCTGGTGCCTCAGACCTATACTTCGGCGCCCAAGACACATACTCTGGCGCCCAAGACACATACTCTGGCGCCCATAACACACACTCTGGTGCCTCAGACACATACTTCGGCGCCCAAGACACATAGTCTGGTGCCTCAGACACATACTTTGGCGCCCAAGACACATACTCCGGTGCTCGAGACACATACTTCGGCGCCCAAGACACATACTCTGGTGCCTCAGACACATACTCTGGCGCCCAAGACACATACTCTGGCGCCCAAGACACATACTCTGGTGCCTCAGACGCCATACTCCGGGACCCAAGACACATACTCTGGCGCCCAAGACACATACTCCGGTGCCCGAGACACATACTTCGGCGCCCAAGACACATACTCTGGTGCCTCAGACACATACTCCGGGACTCAAGACACATACTCTGGCGCCCAAGACACATACTCTGGCGCCCAAGACACATACTCTGGTGCCTCAGACACATACTTCGGCGCCCAAGACACATACTCTGGCTCCCAAGACACATACTCTGGCGCCCAAGACACATACTCCGGCGCCCAAGACACATACTCCGGCGCCCCAGACACATACTCCGGCGCCCAAGACACATACTCTGGCGCCCCAGACACATACTCTGGCGCCCCAGACACATACTCCGGCGCCCAAGAGACATACTCTGGCGCCCAAGACACATACTCCGGTGCCCGAGACACATACTTAGGCGCCCAAGACACATACTCTGGTGCCTTAGACACATACTCCGGGACCCAAGACACATACTCTGGCGCCCAAGACACACACTCTGGTGCCTCAGACCTATACTTCGGCGCCCAAGACACATACTCTGGCGCCCAAGACACATACTCTGGCGCCCATAACACACACTCTGGTGCCTCAGACACATACTTCGGCGCCCAAGACACATACTCTGGCGCCCAAGACACATAGTCTGGTGCCTCAGACACATACTTTGGCGCCCAAGACACATACTCCGGTGCTCGAGACACATACTTCGGCGCCCAAGACACATACTCTGGTGCCTCAGACACATACTCTGGCGCCCAAGACACATACTCTGGCGCCCAAGACACATACTCTGGTGCCACAGACACATATTTCGGCGCCCAAGACACATACTCTGGCGCCCAAGACACATACTCTGGCACCCAAGACACATACTCCGGCGCCCAAGACACATACTCCGGCGCCCCAGACACATACTCCTGCGCCCAAGACACATACTCTAGCGCCCCAGACACATACTCCGGCGCCCCAGACACATACTCCTGCGCCCAAGACACATACTCTGGCGCCCAAGACACATACTCCGGCGCCCAAGACACACACTCCGGGACCCAAGACACATACTTTGGCGCACAAGACACACACTCTGGCGCCCAAGACACATACTCCGGGACCCAAGACACATACTCCGGTGCCCGAGGCACATACTTCGGCGCCCAAATCACATACTCTGGCGCCCAAGACACACACTCTGGCGTCCAAGACACATACTCTGGCGCCCAAGACACACACTCTGGTGCCTCAGACACATACTTCGGCGCCCAAGACACATACTATGGCGCCCAAGACACATACTCTGGCACCCAAGACACATACTCCGGCGCCCAAGACACATACTCCGGCGCCCCAGACACATACTCCTGCGCCAAAGACACATACTCTAGCGCCCCAGACACATACTCCGGCGCCCCAGACACATACTCCTGCGCCCAAGACACATACTCCGGCGCCCAAGACACATACTCCGGCGCCCAAGACACACACTCCGGGACCCAAGACACATACTCTGGCGCACAAGACACACACTCTGGCGCCCAAGACACATACTCCGGGACCCAAGACACATACTCCGGTGCCCGAGGCACATACTTCGGCGCCCAAGTCACATACTCTGGCGCCCAAGACACACACTCTGGTGTCCAAGACACATACTCTGGCGCCCAAGACACACACTCTGGTGCCTCAGACACATACTTCGGCGCCCAAGACACATACTCTGGAGCCCAAGACACATACTCTGGCGCCCAAGACACATACTCCGGCGCCCAAGACACACACTCCGGGACCCAAGACACATACTCCGGCGCCCAAGACACATACTCCGGCGCCCAAGACACACACTCCGGGACCCAAGACACATACTCTGGCGCACAAGACACACACTCTGGCGCCCAAGACACATACTCCGGGACCCAAGACACATACTCCGGTGCCCGAGGCACATACTTCGGCGCCCAAGACACACACTCTGGTGTCCAAGACACATACTCTGGCGCCCAAGACACACACTCTGGTGCCTCAGACACATACTTCGGCGCCCAAGACACATACTCTGGAGCCCAAGACACATACTCTGGCGCCCAAGACACATACTCCGGCGCCCAAGACACACACTCCGGGACCCAAGACACATACTCTGGTGCCCAAGACACACACTCTGGCGCCCAAGACACATACTCCGGTGCCCGAGACACATACTTCGGCGCCCAAGACACATACTCTGGTGCCTCAGACACATACTCCGGGACCCAAGACACATACTCCGGTGCCCGAGACACATACTTCGGCGCCCAAGACACATACTCTGGCGCCCAAGACACACACTCCGGGACCCAAGACACATACTTCGGCGCCCAAGACACATACTCTGGCGCCCCAGACACATACTCCTGCGCCCAAGACACATACTCTGGCGCCCAAGACACATACTCCGGCGCCTCAGACGCCATACTCCGGGACCCAAGACACATACTCTGGCGCCCAAGACACATACTCCGGTGCCCGAGACACATACTTCGGCGCCCAAGACACATACTCTGGTGCCTCAGACACATACTCCGGGACTCAAGACACATACTCTGGCGCCCAAGACACATACTCTGGCGCCCAAGACACATACTCTGGTGCCTCAGACACATACTTCGGCGCACAAGACACATACTCTGGCTCCCAAGACACATACTCTGGCGCCCAAGACACATACTCCGGCGCCCAAGACACATACTCCGGCGCCCCAGACACATACTCCGGCGCCCAAGACACATACTCTGGCGCCCCAGACACATACTCTGGCGCCCCAGACACATACTCCTGCGCCCAAGAGACATACTCTGGCGCCCAAGACACATACTCCGGTGCCCGAGACACATACTTAGGCGCCCAAGACACATACTCTGGTGCCTTAGACACATACTCCGGGACCCAAGACACATACTCTGGCGCCCAAGACACACACTCTGGTGCCTCAGACCTATACTTCGGCGCCCAAGACACATACTCTGGCGCCCAAGACACATACTCTGGCGCCCATAACACACACTCTGGTGCCTCAGACACATACTTCGGCGCCCAAGACACATACTCTGGCGCCCAAGACACATAGTCTGGTGCCTCAGACACATACTTTGGCGCCCAAGACACATACTCCGGTGCTCGAGACACATACTTCGGCGCCCAAGACACATACTCTGGTGCCTCAGACACATACTCTGGCGCCCAAGACACATACTCTGGCGCCCAAGACACATACTCTGGTGCCACAGACACATATTTCGGCGCCCAAGACACATACTCTGGCGCCCAAGACACATACTCTGGCACCCAAGACACATACTCCGGCGCCCAAGACACATACTCCGGCGCCCCAGACACATACTCCTGCGCCCAAGACACATACTCTAGCGCCCCAGACACATACTCCGGCGCCCCAGACACATACTCCTGCGCCCAAGACACATACTCTGGCGCCCAAGACACATACTCCGGCGCCCAAGACACACACTCCGGGACCCAAGACACATACTTTGGCGCACAAGACACACACTCTGGCGCCCAAGACACATACTCCGGGACCCAAGACACATACTCCGGTGCCCG
Organism: Bulinus truncatus; assembly: GCA_021962125.1. Taxonomy (NCBI): domain Eukaryota; kingdom Metazoa; phylum Mollusca; class Gastropoda; family Planorbidae; genus Bulinus; species Bulinus truncatus. The sequence continues at coordinate 127,928 of JAGDYQ010000409.1, forward strand.
AGGCACATACTTCGGCGCCCAAATCACATACTCTGGCGCCCAAGACACACACTCTGGCGTCCAAGACACATACTCTGGCGCCCAAGACACACACTCTGGTGCCTCAGACACATACTTCGGCGCCCAAGATACATACTATGGCGCCCAAGACACATACTCTGGCACCCAAGACACATACTCCGGCGCCCAAGACACATACTCCGGCGCCCCAGACACATACTCCTGCGCCAAAGACACATACTCTAGCGCCCCAGACACATACTCCGGCGCCCCAGACACATACTCCTGCGCCCAAGACACATACTCCGGCGCCCAAGACACATACTCCGGCGCCCAAGACACACACTCCGGGACCCAAGACACATACTCTGGCGCACAAGACACACACTCTGGCGCCCAAGACACATACTCCGGGACCCAAGACACATACTCCGGTGCCCGAGGCACATACTTCGGCGCCCAAGTCACATACTCTGGCGCCCAAGACACACACTCTGGTGACCAAGACACATACTCTGGCGCCCAAGACACACACTCTGGTGCCTCAGACACATACTTCGGCGCCCAAGACACATACTCTGGAGCCCAAGACACATACTCTGGCGCCCAAGACACATACTCCGGCGCCCAAGACACACACTCCGGGACCCAAGACACATACTCTGGTGCCCAAGACACACACTCTGGCGCCCAAGACACATACTCCGGTGCCCGAGACACATACTTCGGCGCCCAAGACACATACTCTGGTGCCTCAGACACATACTCCGGGACCCAAGACACATACTCCGGTGCCCGAGACACATACTTCGGCGCCCAAGACACATACTCTGGCGCCCAAGACACACACTCCGGGACCCAAGACACATACTTCGGCGCCCAAGACACATACTCTGGCGCCCCAGACACATACTCCTGCGCCCAAGACACATACTCTGGCGCCCAAGACACATACTCCGGCGCCCAAGACACACACTCCGGGACCCAAGACACATACTTTGGCGCACAAGACACACACTCTGGCGCCCAAGACACATACTCCGGGACCCAAGACACATACTCCGGTGCCCGAGGCACATACTTCGGCGCCCAAATCACATACTCTGGCGCCCAAGACACACACTCTGGCGCCCAAGACACATACTCCGGCGCCCAAGACACACACTCCGGGACCCAAGACACATACTTTGGCGCACAAGACACACACTCTGGCGCCCAAGACACATACTCCGGGACCCAAGACACATACTCCGGTGCCCGAGGCACATACTTCGGCGCCCAAATCACATACTCTGGCGCCCAAGACACACACTCTGGCGTCCAAGACACATACTCTGGCGCCCAAGACACACACTCTGGTGTCCAAGACACATACTCTGGCGCCCAAGACACACACTCTGGCGCCCAAGACACATACTCCGGTGCCCGAGACACATACTTCGGCGCCCAAGACACATACTCTGGTGCCTCAGACACATACTCCGGGACCCAAGACACATACTCCGGTGCCCGAGACACATACTTCGGCGCCCAAGACACATACTCTGGCGCCCAAGACACACACTCCGGGACCCAAGACACATACTTCGGCGCCCAAGACACATACTCTGGCGCCCCAGACACATACTCCTGCGCCCAAGACACATACTCTGGCGCCCAAGACACATACTCCGGCGCCCAAGACACACACTCCGGGACCCAAGACACATACTTTGGCGCACAAGACACACACTCTGGCGCCCAAGACACATACTCCGGGACCCAAGACACATACTCCGGTGCCCGAGGCACATACTTCGGCGCCCAAATCACATACTCTGGCGCCCAAGACACACACTCTGGCGCCCAAGACACATACTCCGGCGCCCAAGACACATACTCCGGGACCCAAGACACATACTTTGGCGCACAAGACACACACTCTGGCGCCCAAGACACATACTCCGGGACCCAAGACACATACTCCGGTGCCCGAGGCACATACTTCGGCGCCCAAATCACATACTCTGGCGCCCAAGACACACACTCTGGCGTCCAAGACACATACTCTGGCGCCCAAGACACACACTCTGGTGCCTCAGACACATACTTCGGCGCCCAAGACACATACTATGGCGCCCAAGACACATACTCTGGCACCCAAGACACATACTCCGGCGCCCAAGACACATACTCCGGCGCCCCAGACACATACTCCTGCGCCAAAGACACATACTCTAGCGCCCCAGACACATACTCCGGCGCCCCAGACACATACTCCTGCGCCCAAGACACATACTCCGGCGCCCAAGACACATACTCCGGCGACCAAGACACACACTCCGGGACCCAAGACACATACTCTGGCGCACAAGACACACACTCTGGCGCCCAAGACACATACTCCGGGACCCAAGACACATACTCCGGTGCCCGAGGCACATACTTCGGCGCCCAAGTCACATACTCTGGCGCCCAAGACACACACTCTGGTGTCCAAGACACATACTCTGGCGCCCAAGACACACACTCTGGTGCCTCAGACACATACTTCGGCACCCAAGACACATACTCTGGAGCCCAAGACACATACTCTGGCGCCCAAGACACATACTCCGGCGCCCAAGACACACACTCCGGGACCCAAGACACATACTCTGGTGCCCAAGACACACACTCTGGCGCCCAAGACACATACTCCGGTGCCCGAGACACATACTTCGGCGCCCAAGACACATACTCTGGTGCCTCAGACACATACTCCGGGACCCAAGACACATACTCCGGTGCCCGAGACACATACTTCGGCGCCCAAGACACATACTCTGGTGCCTCAGACACATACTCCGGGACCCAAGACACATACTCCGGCGCCCAAGACACACACTCTGGCGTCCAAGACACATACTCTGGCGCCCAAGACACACACTCCGGGACCCAAGACACATACTTCGGCGCCCAAGACACATACTCTGGCGCCCAAGATACATACTCTGGCGCCCAAGACACGTACTCCGGCGCCCAAGACACACACTCCGGGACCCAAGACACATACTCTGGCGCCCAAGACACACACTCTGGCGCCCAAGACACATACTCCGGGACCCAAGACACATACTCCGGTGCCCGAGACACATACTTTGGCGCCCAAGACACATACTCTGGTGCCTCAGACACATACTCCGGGACCCAAGACACATACTCCGGCGCCCAAGACACATACTTCGGCGCCCAAGACACATACTCTGGCGCCCAAGACACATACTCCGGTGCCCGAGACACATACTCCGGCGCCCGAGACACATAATCCGGCGCCCGAGACACATACTCCGGCGCCCGAGACACATAATCCGGGGCCCCCATCAGCGAAGTTTAAGTGTCCCGTGTTGACCATTTCTGGTCGTGTGGTAAAGCGCTCGGCTGTTGACCTAGTTCGACCGATGGTCATTTCATGTCACGATTTAAGTCACTGCTATATCTCCCGTGGTGCCTCCAAGGCCATTGCACTATCGGCTATGGCGCGTATGACAATAGGACAACATTAAAACACTCCAATTAGTGATTTACAGGATCCTAGAGATTTCATCTTATCCTTACATGCACGCACGTTATTTTCTACTAGGAAATATTTTTTTTTAAGAAAATATCGTCTACAAAAGTACGGTACCTTTACACATTTGTAAATTTGCTCCACTTCCGATATTGAGATTGTAACTATAAGATATCTTTCATGCTGACCTTCACCTTGAAAGTTTTCGTACCAACTCTTCAACACCCTAATATGTCCCCATTTCCTCTTCTTTCTTTTACACATCTACCTTTTTCAACACTGGATACATCTTTCCTAATACACTGGACACATATTTTTTTATATTGGACACATCTTTTTTATAACGTATATTCATTACAATACAATTGTTAGATGTGAATTTAATCGCTACATTGTGATATAATGGGGAAGTTACCTTTTTCGGTTTATTATTAACATGCCCCCCCCCCCAATCTGCATATATGAGCATGTCTTTGTTATATTTAAAAAAAAACTTTAATGACTTTAGAAAGCTAAAAAAAAAATTACATTAATGCAGCAATGTAGTCGTCTAGATACCGGCTAAAGTCTTCGGCAAAGACTTTAGAATGAAATAATACATGAAAAAGGGGTATAACGTTTGGATGATAAAATAGCAGATAAACATATTTGAAATAGTCAGTTTTTATTTCAATCAAACATGGTGCTGCAGAAATAAATAAATATATATATATATATATATATATATATATATATATATATATATATATATATATATATATATATATATATATATAATCGTTTTCTTTAAGTTGTCTCATTTAAGAGATGTAACTTACCCAATGTTGGTACACAAACACGTCTTGTTGTATACATTTCTTTTTTTTTTTAAATCTAAATTTAGAAATATCTAATAGCTGATCTTAACAGTCGATGAAACTCCTACAAAATTCTGTCAAGACAAATGTGATTTTATATTTATGGCCAAAACGAGACAGGAAAATTTTTGGGATTAAAAAAAAACAATAACTTAAAAACAAGAACTTTAATATGAATTTTTTTTTCTAATTTTGTAGTTGAAAATAATCGTACTATTTATACGAAAGTAAAGTTCTTCAGAATGCAGTAAAAAAAAAAGATTAAATTACAAAATTTATTAATCTTGAAATTAAAGTCTTGTAGGCTGAATTGGAGCCAGTGTCATATTATTTAGTATTTACCGAATCTAGAACCAATTAAATACAGGATGGTTTGTTCGCTTGCCAACTACGCACATTCGTCTTTCAGTTTCTATTTTGCTAAGTTAAGGCTCATATTGCCTTCCATGATTAAGCAGCGCTGGCAAAATTGAACGATCTCTTCATGACTTGAAGTTTGAGAGCTGCTGAGAAAGCGTTGAAAAGTAGAATTCAATTTAGAAAATAAAATGAAACAAAATCTATGAAAAAAAAATCAAATATTAATATTCAAATAAATTTTCCAAAAAAAAAAAACAACAAAACAAACAATAAATAAAAAAGTTTTTCATATTATTACGAATCAAAACATAAATACCCATAAAAATATATCGAATATCCACATCAGCTAAAACAATGTGTCCTTTGATTATGTAGTGTATGGTGTAGTGTAGTGGGTGTAATGTAGTGGGTGTAGTGTAGTGGGTGTATTCTTATATCTGCGTGGGTGGGAAATTGCATAGGTGAAAAATATTTACTCACTCCACACTTGGAACATAATTAAATGTGACAGTTCTAACCAGGGGGCTCAGTTTGAAAACAATTTAAATTAATCACACACCAGTTTTTTTTTAAAAAAGAAAGTTCCCTTTAACCCCAAAGTCAAAAGCGTAGCCGTCGACTACGCGAGGACTTTGTAAAAGGACAAAGCCAGATGATAACGTCAAAATATTATTTGATGTGTCATAAACAGACCTCTGCACCTATAATTTAACGTTTGTATTGTCGTTTTTTTTTTTGTATTACTTTGGCGTGACTTTTAGTAAACAATGAAAGTTGAAACTGATCACTGAGATTGTGTTGTTATTCTAGTCTTGAGTTAACATTAAAGGTAAACTATATGTAGTCAGACGAAATGGAAAAATGTAACTTGTTGATCAGGAGCCATGTTATTTTTGGTTTCGGATAAATCCGATATTTTCATGATTTATTTTACAACTTAAAAATGCAAAATGTTTTAATTATGCACAAAAAATCAATACAATTTGAAGAAATTATTTAATATAGCAGTGAAGGCCTACTCGGCGTTGCCCGGTAAGTCGGGAGTTCAAACGTGACTCTTGAAACAACGCTAACCAACCAAATCAACCATACCAAACCAAGCAACCAACCAAACCAAACACCATTAGGTAAAGATATAAGTGCTAATTTACGCCACCTACCTAATGTGCAGAAAATAAGTGATCGTTCCATTTTGAACCTCTGGCTGAAAAAAAAAAGTGTGATGTCACTGGACGAGTAGTACCGTTGATTTTCATAGTTGGCTCTATAAGATATTTAGTATTAAACCATACGACAAAGGTTGTGTTTAAACAAACACACAAGCGGTGAGCATATCAAGCATATGATGAAATGTTGCAATGATGAAACGTCTCGTATGATGAGATGTCAGGGAACCCATTGCCATATGCCGTGGATGCTTCACTAAAATAGCGAGGCCCGCTTCAGCCTTTATTAATGGTCCCTATAATTTTCCGAAGGTTATTAGCTTTACGCAACATTTAAAGGGAGCTGACAATTTTTCATGAGCAATATACAGGTACAAAAGGTTTGTAATAAAATGAAAGATTTCGTCGCTGTGTTGAAACGTTGAGGCGCGCGCATATAAAGCTTAGAAGGAACACTAACTCTGGCTATTACCATGATGCAAGAAGGCTGTATGTAAGATACGGTTATTGCCCCTACATACTATAATCTACGTTGCATTGAACATCCAAAGGTGGGATACTTGTCTCTTCCTTCAACAAATTGCTTATGTTGCTGTGTTGCACTCAAATGCCCCATTTTTACTTTGAGCCCGTGAGATTAAACTAGCTATGTTCCTCCGCAAGAGGGAACTGCCATACTGCATTATATTTATCCAGTGCTTTTTTTGTAAGAAAAAAATAGGTGCCGGTACTCAGTGATGGATTTCCTAAATTTTAGCTAAAACCCAGCGTCTAGTTTAGTTCTTATGGCGCACAATTTTAAAATAACTCAATTTTAACAAATAAATAATATAATAAATTAATAATAAACTTTAAAATACAAGAAAAGTGATAATTTTTCCCCACATTGAAAAAGGTGCCGGTACGCCGTACCGGTGCGTACCGTTACAAAAAAGCACTCATCTATCTATCTATCTATCTATCTATCTATCTATCTATCTATCTATCTATCTATCTATCTATCTATCTATCTATCTATCTATCTATCTATCTATCTATCTATCTATCTGTCTGTCTATCCGGATGTATGGGGGCAAGATCAGAGAAATTAGGAAAGCGCCCCTATAGTATATTACGTTAAGTAAGGGCGATATAAAGTGATTTTATAAAAAAAAGACAATTGTGATTGGTTTAAATGGCCGCAGAGCACTATTATTTCTTGTTACTCTTATGAAGGACGCAAATATTTTTTAAAAGGCCTCGTCTCCCCCCCCCCCACCACTATAACTGTCTAGCGGGAAAAAAAAGTATTGACAAGTTAAAAAAAAGTTATTCGGAGGACGAAAAAAGCGATATGCGTTTTTTCCTTTTTGTTTATAAACTTAAAAGACAGATCACGTGCCTTGGCCCCGTGACCCGTTTTTTTTTGTAAGTGTATGTTTTATGGATCGTTGATTTTGTTACAATTAATGTCTTGAAAACTAAACCAGTTCTGAATATTTATTTTAAAACTCTATGTTTAAAATGACGAGCTTTCGAATAACTACAGGACATTCCTCCAAATTGGTTCTATGCTTTAGAAAGTAATCCTATCAATTTTTTACATTCTTTTTGTAAACACCGGTACTAGGCTAGTAACTAGCGGTACCCACCTGTCCTGTTTATGTAGCTAGTCTGAGACAATCTTGCGCATTTATGATTAATATTATAATACTATACTATCTATACTTACTATAAGTTATTATTTCGCATTATATAACTTATATTAATATAAGAATAAGATTTAGTGAAAAAAAGAAATTAATTAATTTATTTATTCATTCAATGGGACCAGAAAAAATGCAACAAAAAGTTGAATTCAGCAGTGGCAAACCTCTCGTAATATTACACAAGACCAGGGTAGTGGCTAGCTTTTGTTGCACCCTGTGCGAGTTGCCTGTCCTCCATATCTGAAAAGTGCAAAAAACAGTTCTTTTTTTGGTGCCCCTTTTTAGTTTGCGGCACTGTGTTGTTAAACAACGCAAACTGCCTTTCCTACGCTAATGCTCATGGCTAATATAATTGACATAACTCAGATAATACTTTCACATAAAAACCTTTCATTAGCAGTAATGAAATAGATCTTTAGCTACTATTACAAATCCTTGTTGAGCCCTCATGAGCCAGTACAACCCTGATATAATCAAAAGGCTAAATATAATATAATTGCATGCACACAACTGGCTGAGTGGATAACACTCACATTAAAGCAGATTGAAGATATGTTTCGTTTGATTGATCTTTATACATTAAATAAATAAAATTTCCTTCCGAATTTGCACAGCCAATATCTTTTGCCATGCATAGCCTTTGGAAAATTAGAGGGAACATTGATTATCATATTTAGGTTACACACAGCATCTGGCTCACTGGTTGCAGAGCGCTGATCTGAGAATAAACATTCTCAATCATGAGTTAGTGTGGCTGTCATATGAGCGGCATACATAAAATATATTGAAATCAAATCAGATGTTGATATCATTTTCAGATAAGATTATAAATTCCTAATTGATTTAATTAACACATACTTTGTTGGCCATATCTGTGTGACTGCTGACATAGTGAGGTTAGAATATGCATCACCCCAGTTGGTGACAGTCCTTTTTTTTATTAATCGACTGAATTCACTAAGCACTTCTAACCTCATTCCCTCTAGTTTCAGGCACCGGATATTTTACACTTTGGCATGCTGTCAATAAAAACTCAACTTTATGAAGCGTAATAGAAAATTTCTACTTGGTAAGTAGTAAGCGAAATAAAGTTCTGTATGTCATAAAGCTGAATAATATTCTAATGCTTTTATGCTCTCTCTGTACTCAAGGGATAGTTCATGCAATATGCAGTGTACATGGTTATTCATTAGAACAATGAAAAATAAAAATGTTTACTTTGTTTGGCACACTCAAAATAAAAAATATTCATATCAGTAGATTATAATAAAATAAATTATCTTTGAACCCCTGTTATCTACAAAGTGCACATTGGCCTAATTTTCATTGCACACACTGGTTTTGGTTCGTCACTCTTAATCATGTTTTAAATTTTTTTTTTATCTTTTTAAACATTTGTGTGCTGTAAAATATTTAGCAGGATTATTGGTCATTTTTCACAACTTTGATATTTTTTTATCACTTGTTTTCTTTGGGTGTTTTTCGCGTACCTGTTACATTTAATTAAAGTGTGAAGTAAAAACTTAACACATTTTTTTTTTTTAAAGTATGTCTTTATTAATTTATTTGTAAGTAAGTAATTCTGCATCAATGAACTTTTAAAATGATGTGTTATTTAGTTTTTGATATATTAAACGAGTTATTGAAAAGTAATAAAATTTTTATTGTACTTCATAAGTACTTTAAAAAAAAACAAATTATGTGTTTCTTTTATATAAAAATTTATAATTAATACAATTCTTTTTTTTTTTTTTTTTACAGAGAGCTGAAGTCTAACATATTGGGTGGGCCCTCTTTCATCATCGCTGTCAACAAAATAATTTATTTGTTTCAGAATTGTTCTATAGTGGTCATGGTGAGCTTCACAGAGTTGTGGATTCAAAGACCTTGTATATTTCCCCACTTTGGAAACAGGTTATACTACCGTATATTACCTGATAATATTATTTCGAGGATCACATATGCCATTATTAGTTTTTAAATGACACTATTTTTAGATAATGGAAGAAATACAGACAGAGTATTATCAAAGTTGTTTTAACTTTCACACTCTAATAGAAAATGGAGAATCTAGGAAGATGTGAATTAGATAAAGAAGATACACATTCTTCCACAATAGTCAGTCTTGATGATGTTGATATCATTAGGAGCTCACTGGGTGCCAGATATTTGAAAGACTTGAGAGATGTTCAAGTAGACAAAAACTTACAGTCTAACCATCTCATATCTGGAAGTGGGTCTCAAACTAAACATGCTCTGGACGATCAGTTTGCAGGTCATAGAGAAAATGAGAGAAATGGACAGAGGCCTTTACATAGTGAACAGTCTGACAAAATGGTAAAAAACTCACTTACTCCGCCAAAAGTTTTGAAAAATTCACTTTTTAACACTGAAACAATGGCAGATACGAAATCTCAAACAGTCAAGAAATTGAAACATTACGGTGACAGAGAGCTGAAGAGCCCCATTAGCTTCATTAACAATGAACATTTGCCGAAAGGTTCCACCAAGAATCATAGAAGTGGACGCCAGTCTGTACCAATATTTACTCACAAACACCATCATATATCGCAAGTGTTCAGTAATGACCACTTTAGCCTTCAGCAACCTCTTTTCAGCAGTGAAAAAGCAGACAGTACAAAACAAAGCAATGTTCTCAATAGAGTTGTGGGAAGACATGCCATCAACTTATTTTACAGAACAAAGCCTCAAAGGCCTCAGTCAGTGACACAAAGCCTTAAAAGTTCCTCAGAAGTTTATAGCTTTAATCAAATCGTTGACCCAAATTTAGAAAGATCTTACAGCGATAATGCGCTTCAGCGTTACCATAATACATTAGACAAAAATGAAATTCTAGAGGATTTTAAAAGAACCAGCCATAGAATCGAACCAAGTAAAAATTTTCAAGACAGCTTGCACCATAATAATGTTACCTCAACCGATTCTTTTAAATATCTAGACGCCACACATTTTTCCTGTTTAGATAGCCAAATATTAGAAGACACTCTGACTAAGCCTGGTGAGATCTCAGAAACAACGCCATTAATTGGAAAAACTAAAACAGACTCAAGAACTCATGTTTATAAAAAGCGATGGTATCTTCTCTTTTTATTTTCCTTGACTGCGATGTTGTGGAGTGCAGTGTGGTCCACATGGGGTCCCATCGCTCAGTCAGCCAAAAATGTGTACGAGTTCGATGATGCTGATATCGCTATGTTTACCTGGCTTGGTAATATACCATTTCTTGTAACGATGTTTCCCATAGCGTACCTGATGGATGTTAAAGGTTAGTCTTGTTTTAAAGCTAAATCATTTTTGTTTTGTTGAATTGTTATCTTCCTTTCAAGAATTTTCTAAGTGAAATAAAACAAAAATGTAATTAGCTAGTTTTTGAAATACTTTATTTTGTTTATAACGTGAACATGATTCCATCATTATTTTTCCTTGTTTATTTAAGATATTTTAAGTAATTGTTCAAAATATGTTGTTTTATTTAATAATGTTATCTTTATTGAAAATTTTTTTTAGTAGAAAATCCTGTTAGTTTGTTACACAAATAATCTGCTTATTATTAATAATATTCTCACTCGTGCAAGGGCAGCCTTTTAAAAAACTATTCATTTGTTTAGACTATTTTCCATTAATTATTTATATCGACTCCCCTTTTTCCCCCTCTTTTATTTAGGTATGCGTACTGCAATGATTCTTTGTTGTGGACTTATTTTTCTTGGGTCTGGAGTGAGGTGCATTCCAAGTGACAACCTGACAACCAAATGGTACTTTAGTTGGTTTTGATAGAATAATTTTTCAATAGTTTAAATTTTCACTTAACTTTTATAAAATAAAGTCATACTTTCAAATCTAGATTTCCCCAGACTCATTGAACTTTTAAACTAGATTGGTTTTCGAAAAAGCAAACTCATTTGGGAATTGCTGAAAATGTCATTGGTGTTTTTTGAGTATTTTCTCCCACCACCGATGCTGCATATATGACATCATTTTAATTTATCCTTGGAAGTTCTAATACATTTTTTACTGTGAACTCTTTTTTTAGTGGTAATTGTTAGTTTTGTTCCCTGTTGTTTCCTATTATTGCTAGTAACAGCAGCTTAATGTCCCTTAAAGTTACTGTTTATCTACATTCCCTTAAGATCGTTTTTATATGTTGAGATTACTCAATTCATGTGAGAGTGGATTGAATCCATGTGAAATATGTCTATATATACACATATAGTTTTCATGTGGAGGATTCAAGAATTCTTAGTCTAAAATTTTGCAATCTGGAAATATTCTGAAAGTGACTAAATATTTTTAGTTTGATCTTTTAGTGAGTAACTGAAAAAAAGTTGAATTTTTAACAATAATTTAACTCACTTAGACCTAGTCTAGAACTAAAAAAAAAAAGTGCGTTGAACTTTTAGTAAATTTTCATTAACTTTGCCCATCACATAATATTGGTGCTTTGTTTTCCCAGGTTAATTTATGGTGGTCAGCTGTTGAATGGTATTGCAGGAACAGTCCCCATGAGTGGTTCAGCTCTGCTTTCTGGGCTTTGGTTTCCCTCCAATCAGCGAGCGACTGCAACAGCAATCTCAACCATTGCTGGGTACTTTGGAGCAAGTATCTCATTTGTTTTCGGTATGTGCTATAATCTCAAGAAAAAATATAGTTGTCATTAATTAACAACAATACTAGAATAGTTTAGCAGGTTGGTTTTGAGGTTTTTTTTGGTCGTACAACACTGAAAAATTGTAATAATAAATGCCATTAGATGTAAAAGAAAAATAAAGGCATATTTAGGAGCAGTTCTCAAACTTTTTTCGATTCGCTACCCACTAAGAAACTTATTCTGTTTTTGCGACTCTCGCCTGTTTAAAAAAAATGCCAGAATCAATTATTTTATATATTCTCAGTTAAAAAATTATTGACATTTTCTGGCGACCCACTTAATATAATTGTGACACACACTTTGAGTGTCACTGTTCTTGTCCATTGAATTTTTGTCAATTCTTTCAGTTTATTATTTTATGAGCCGTTCTGTTCTATTATACACTTAATTAACACAGCTTTTTTTTTTTTTTTTCCTCTTAAATAACAAAAATATTTCACTTTCAACATTCTGTTTAACTAAAAAAAAAAATAGCTTCCTATTGAAATATTAAGTGGTGTTTTTGAAACGACGTTTGTTTCTTTATTTTTCAGGCCCTTTATTTGTCCCTGATGATGGTGACGACACTCCAGGAAATTTGTAAGTATAAACAAAATTATCCGCCACAGATTTAGAAAAAGGAAAAAAATATTATTTGAATTCGCTTGCATCTTTTCAGGAAACTGTCAATGAAGTTAAAACTAAATTTATGTCATGTGATCTTACTTTTATTGAGTAGTTTAGTAGCCGAAGTATTTTTAGAAAACCTCATCCTAGCTCACTAATCAAATTTTATTTATGACCAGAATTAATGTTATATGTTGTAATGTTAAAGTAGCTACAAAAAAAAATTACTGCCAAAAAAAGGATTTAGTTTTTAAAGGAGATTATGTTTAAACTGGACGATTATACTTTAGAAGGGTAACACATGACTGTTACAAAAAAAAATCTGCAAATCTGTATTTTTTACATTGTGCACATATTTCCTTAATAATTTACAAATCAATGAGCTGTATACTTTACTTTTTATTTACAGAACATATGAAATATTTTCATCCAGCAGTAATGATTCAGGTTAGTCGGGTTAGAGTTTTGAAATATTTTAGTTACAAATAAGTTGCGAGTAACAAGAACTTGATAACTTTTTTCAATCAAGACTTTCTATTAAACGTAGTTACGACCTGGTTTTACAAATAAGACACATGACAGCAGTGGCACAGAGAGCCAACGCGGGCCCCAGGGCAGGACATCATTGCGGGCCCCTTAATAAACAATGAGTCGTGAAAAAATTGACATGGTCGGGGCTGCCGGGCCCCCTTTATGCCCCCTTACAGATGCGGGCCGCCTGGCAATGACCCCCCTGCCCCCCCTCCCTCTCGGTGGCCCTGCATGACAGTATAACATTTGATAGTGTTTTACTTTGATACTACCTTTTTTTTTATTTTGAATTAATACATTTTTTTTTACTCATTGATAATACTTAATAAAGGCATTGTATTACATGTATCTAGTTTGAAAGCCTGCCTCTGGTGAAGATACCAAAAATGTACCTAAAAATGACTTGTAAAATTTGTTTAAAATAGAATTACATCTTTTCTAATTGCGATTGTTAATTAATAAGTATAGTTTTTTTTTTTAAACTCTAGATATAGCTGTACAGAAATCTCACATAGAGTATATTTTATATTCAGGTACGTAGATTTTGAATATTTTTACTAATGTAAAATAATTTAACTTAACCTTTTGTTGGAGTGTGTAAATGTATTGCCAACTGATGAATTGCAAAACATCCATAAGCTCACCATGATTGTGCTGGTGGTAAGGAATGTCAGTTTTTTAAAAAAAAACCTGTGTAAAAAAAACATTTTTTAAGCACTTGAAATCCTTTTGAGGTGAAGCTTTTGATTTCTTGAATGTGCAATAATAGTTTAAATGGGCCCTTGTTGCATATGTATCAAGTAATGTAACGGGCCATCGGGGCAGATGAAGTGAAGAATTCTAATGTTTCTATAACCTCTGCATATGAAGGGATTGTGTGGTTAGCACAACGCCCAGCCGCCTTTACTTCCCCAACTTAAGTCAGGTACCCATTTAAAGCTGGGTGGACTTGTAGGACGACTTTGCACCAAATTTCACCAGGAAAAATTCCATGGGCCTCACCGAGGATCGAACCCAGGACTCTCAGGTTGACAGTCGAGTATCTACACCACTTGGCCATCCGTCCCACATATGTATCAAGGATGAGTTAAAATGATTATGAAAGTACAACCAGGGGGCCATGAGCATCACATTTGAACAATATTTTAACAATTTTTGGTTTTTTTGCTTCTTGGTGACATAGCGGCTTTAATCTTCTGTTCATTTAATTGGAGACATAGGCTTTGGCACAATCAACCAATTGTTGTGCTCGGCTTTGATAGGAATATAGAAAGGGGCAGCTATTTGGTTTAGTAGTGTTTATTGGATCAGAGTTACTTTGTATCCTATGAGTACTTTAGGATGGGATTAAAGTAATTTTTATTGATTGTTTTTTAAACATGTTTTATGTTATCATTCGATTTTTTTTTTTTTTAACTTCTCAGAATGTGGGGCAGCAGGTCTTTTATTGATACTAGTCATCATTTATTTTCCTTCAAAGCCGATTCTTCCCCCAAGTATATCAGCATCAATGCCTAGAGAGAAATACCTAGATGGGCTGAAGCTGCTCGTCAGGTAACGTAAAAAAAAAAAATTTAAACAACTCTCGCAACGTGATTAAATTTTGTTGATTACTAACACATTCAACATAGTTTGAAACAATGTATTTTTGAAAACCATTTCTGAGCTAAAGAATTATGAATGAGGAGTCCACAGGAAGAACGGGCGTTGTCACAAAATGGGAAAAATGAGTATCTTCACCCAGGCTTTACTTTCTTTTTTCTAGTAAAGTAAAGAAAAGTTCCCTTAACCCTAAAGGGCCATCGGGGCAGATGAAGTGTAGAATTCATCTGTTTCTATAACCTCGGCATATGAAGGGGTTATGTGGTTAGCACAACGCGTCCAGCCACCTTTACTTCCCCCAACTTAAAGTCAGGTACCCCATTTAAAGCTGGGTGGACTTGGGGACTTTCACCAGGACCTGAAAAAATCCCAAGGTTCTCATTGAGATTCGAACCCGGGACCCTCCGCTCGACAGTCGAGCGCTTGACACAGCACGACCACCTGTCCCCTTCTTTTTTTCTAGCTTTCTACATAACAATCAAATGAAAATAATTTTAAAAAATGAAAAGAAACAAGGGCAAATAGAAAGTTGAGTCAGATTATATAAACTCCATTTTGTTTCCGTTTCAGTATTTTGTGACTTATGATCGTTCTTCCTGTTGACTCTTCAAATGAATGTGACTTATGATCGTTCGTCCTGTTGACTTTTCAAATGAATTAATCCAAAAATATTTTTTCATAAATTTAATTTATAGAATTTTGTTTGCAGATTTGTGCTCTTTTTTTTTTTTTTTAATATAGTAATAATACCATCTAAACATTTCATTTAGTTAATTTGCCACTGTGATTAGATCATCATCATTAGCATTTGATGTTTTTTAATAATTGAATTCAGACTAACTTAAAGGTTTAACAAGACAGTCTTGTTGTACATGTAGCGTATATTATTCATAGCTTAAGATAAAACCTTAATGAAAATAGCAACCTTTTTTTTTTTTTACATTATTTATCTTTATTCATTTATTATTTATATAATTAATGAATTGTTATCTTTTCATCTTTTCAACAGAAATAAACAATTTTGGGTGACTGCTATAGCTTTCAGTTTCCCTGCTGGTGTGTATGAGGCCTGGCAGGTTGTCCTGGATGTAAACTTAGACCCCAAAGTATCGCAGGTAGAGTGGCCTCACCTTCACTGCTACCATTTTTTTTTTTAAAACTTTTTTTCATTATCTTTTATCTGCTCATAGCTGTCAGCGTTTTTTTTTTTTAAAGTTACTGTCAGTTACAACAAAAAAAAGTGTTCTTTTTTATTTTGTAAAAATGTGTACAAATGAAATTTTTTTTATGGCATTCAGTTTCACATAAATAGAGGTCAAAAACATTTTGAATCTGAGGCAGCATAATATTGAATACTTATGTACATTAGTTTGCTCACTTGTTTGCCTGATGTAACAAATCTGATTCTCATAATGTTAGATATAAGATGACAACCACTTTACAGAATCTATGTTTTTCTTATATCAGACTACTGCAGGATGGATGGATTTCTATGCAACTGTTGGTGGTTGTGTTTCAGGAATGCTTGTGTCAAGGTTAGTTTCCCAGGTTTTATCAAATACATATGTACAATTTAAGTTTAAAAAAAAACCCTGCAACATTGGACAAGAAATAAGCGCACTAAATTCTAAATTTGTTTAGCAAACTATGAGGCAGGGTTTTTAATACAAAAGTAAACAGGTTTTCTCTCATTGTGCCTTAACAGATTTGCTGATTACTTCACCCGGCAGATGAAGCTGTTCTTATTAATTTTCTACTTTTTTGCTGCTATTGCTTTTCTGTGGTGTACTTTTATAGTCACAGACATTTTACCTTTTGATACGGGTAAATATATACATAATAATTTTATACTGCTTTTTAAAAACTTGGAAATTAAACTGTTAATTGAAAATGCAGCTCAAAATTAAATTTTTTTGAACCACTTACGTAAAATGATCATTATCATGTTTTATAAACTGTTCACTTGTGTGTGTTTTATTTTTAAACTTCAGACAAGAAGCAAGTTTGTTTTTTTTTAGGAAAATTTGAATTTTACTTTTTAGCTAAATGGAAGAATCACTTATTATGTGTATTTGATTGTACATTTTTAATGTTGATGAAACCTTTTTTTTCCGGTTTATTTAGCCAGTTTATATGCTGCCATTATACTTGGTGGCGTGTTTCTAGATGGTGGAGCACCATTGTTTTTTGAGCTAGTCATTGAAGTGTCCTATCCAGTTGGAGAGGGAGTCACTTCTGGTTGTGTGCAAATGATCTGCTCCCTAGCGGGCATCATATTTCTCAGTGTCGTACAGATCAATACCATAGGTAATGTTTTGAAAAAAAAAATGTGTTATTTGATTTTTTTTTTTTTCACTGTTGATCTTTAAACTGTCTACAACTTTGCTGTGAAATATATGTCAGTGCCACAATATCAGCTGTTTGTGAGTTGATCTTCTTTGTCCTTTAGAAGCAGAGGGTCTCAATTGGGCACAGTTTTGGCGGACTTCTTTAGATGTGCCCTGACATTCTTGGGTTGATCTTGATAATATATTATGCAGCCACTGTAAAATAATGCTAAGCATGCAGAAACTTTACGTTTTCTACTTCCACAGTACATGTAGTAATTTATCTCCTGCTGCTGTTAGTTTTATTTCCCCTGTGTAATGCATGTAGTGTGAAATGGTCCATATTTCTATTCAAGACTCATTAATTAAAAGTTTCTTATATTTTTCAATCTTTAAATCTGCCTCGAATGATTTGTTATCTGTTATTGCATAAATCTCATATCTATTATTGGGACAGTTCTGTGGCGACTTTTCTGCATTGGTCAAGGCAGCAGTGGCCACATTGGCCAGTTTCATTTTATGCTGTGTTACAGAATAAGCCATTTGACATGGAGATCCAGCAAAGGGTCTCAAACTCACTATAACTTCTATATAGTGCCATCAAGGCTTTTCAGAGGCCTTGAAAATCTTATCATTAATCTGCGCTGTGCATTTTTTAGCTGAAATTCCTTGAATACATGCTGATTATGAGCATAGTAAAACATAGTAAAACTTCTTTTTGCTCAATAGGCAAACTTTTAGAATCATGAGATAATATAGGTTCTTAAAATTAAGACGAAGAGCTGATGAGTGATTGATTATATGAAGAAACTAAACTCTGTTGAGCATGAAGTCCCCCCCAGCTCACCCCATCTCTAAAATTTGTAATCATTTCAGTGTATTATTTACTCTAAGAGATTAGTGGGGTATGCCCCCGACCTGACATGGCTTTATTTTCTCTCCTCAGACAAACAGTGGATGAACTGGTGTTTTTTCGGTACAATCACAATGGCAATCCCATTGTTGTTTTTAGTCAAGGCCACGTATGGCAGAGCTGATGTTGATGACCTTGAGGTATCCGTTGAAGAGGATTCCCAGTCCGTGAACCAGTAAATAAACATATTTGTTATATCATTTATTCTGAGCTGCTGGCAGTGATAAATATCTATTTTTTTAAAATTATACTCATTTTGAAAAATTATGAAATGTTTTATTCGCTATTGCATGGCTGTTGTTGATGGGATGTAATTTATGTAAAAAAAAAATGTTATTCTTACCAACAAGACAAAGTGCCTGTTGTTTTTGGTTTCTTTTTGTAATTTTTACTGTTATTGCGCTCATTATTTTTATAAAAAAGAAAAACATTTACATGACATGGTCAACATAGACTGAACTATTCATTTAACTAAAGTAGATTTTTTAAAAAATCTAGTCAATGTAATTTTTACTGAGTTTCTTGCGATTTGTACTGAGTTACACATTTACTTCTAGCGATGCCACTCTGTGTTTTTCCTAAAAGATCTAATTTATTTAAACTTGGTCTACTTTTTTTTAACTTGAAATCTAAATTGTAATTATTTTTACCAACAAATATTTTTTTTTCCCCTTTCATTTTTAGATTATTTTTTTTTTAAATTTTAGCAAATTCTAGAACATGTATTTGTGGCTTTTAAGATCTTTAAAATGGCCAACATGATGACACTGATATCTCAGAATCCATTTGGAATCTGATCAAAAATTTTACAATACTTGTGCCCCCAAAATTCAAATTTGCTTTGTAAGCATTTTGAGTAAGTTTTTATTTTGCTATTTGTTATTCATATGAATGAATTTTACAGCAGCATTAAAATGAGAATATTTACTGCAGAAAATTATTTTGAAAAATTCATTCAGTGGGGATCCAGGGATGGATTTATCCGTTTTATATGATTTATATTAAACGAGAAATAAATGTTTTGTAATTTGAATGATTTGGAGATTTCCAGGAATGGATTAAGCCTGTATTCTGAAGTATTACTATAACACATTTATTACATTGGTAACATTACAACTGATTAATGGGAAAAGAACAACTCACACTTACATGCTAAGCAAACCAATCTTTTAATTTCTCAGCATTTCTTTGGAACCATAAAACTTGAGTGGCTAACCGAGTTTAGTATAACACTGATATTTCAGTTTTAAGAAATTGTTTAACTAAAATTATAAAAGCTATAGAAATAGTTGTCGAACAATTATCAGAAAATGCAATTATTTGAGTCATAATACTTTCATAAAAAAAAAAATCATATAAGAATGGTTTAAGTGGGACCAATAACGCCAACCTTTGTGATATTACTACACAGCATTATCATGTTGATGCAATTTTTTTATTATCTGGCAATTTAATTTTTGACGGCTGTCATATTTAATTTTGTATATTATTAGCTGTCAGCTATTTTTTTGTTGAATATATATTTATTCTGTTCAATCCCTATCTGTATGATTATAAACATATGTAATATGTTACTGTATGCTATTAGGCAGTGGCTCTCAAACTCCATTTAGAAACCTATTTGTATAAAAGAGAAAAAAAAGTTTGAATTAATAGTTTATTATCACGATCAAAGAAATTATTAAAGTAAATCTATGGCAACCCTCTTGACACTTTGAAAACCACTGCTATAATCATAATCAAAACTATCAGAAACTTGTTATATATGCAAGTGCTGAAAAATAAATTATGCAGAGATAAGGTGTAAAAGCATAGTTAATGTTATAATATTGTTTTTTTTTATAATTGGTATTTACATATGTTGATTGAAAAATAATCTAATGCTTTCAATCTGGATTATATTCATTTTATGGTGGCTATTCAACACCACAAAATATTAAACTTGGCTGTTGATTAGTTTTCACATACTATTGTAAGTACCTGTATATACTTCAATAAATTTGTTCGTACAGGTATAGAGTTCTAAAAAAAAAGAACAAATATCCAAAAATAAATGTTATTTTAATACAAAAAATTTGATAAATTCACATAACAAACACATCTACTTTTATTGACACAGAAAATTTCTTTGGATTACAACTATTTTGATTTTTTGTTTACTATAAAATGGCGAATGATGTTAGATACTAGTCAATGTTTAAAATATTATATGAACAAAAAAAAAGTTTGCCTTTGCATGTTGAAATTTTCATGTTAAAACCTTGTAAATCTACTAAGTAAAAGGGAAAATGTACAAGTACAATTATTTTTTATTGCAGTTTATTACTGCAAGGGGGTGCAAAAAATAAAACAGGTTTTATTGATGGAATGTGAAACCAAAAGTATTAGATCATTAAAAAATTTATTGTTACAATTTTTAATGCTTAATGGTTTAATTCATTTAATTAATGGGAAAAAAACAACTAATTTAAGTTTTGTTTTAACCATCATTATTTTAAGTTATATATATAATTGAGCAATTGATCTAATATTTATAGTTCACAATGTAAATAATTATTGACTCATACAATGTTGTTAAATGACTGTAATACATTTCAATGTTAAAACATCAAGAGTTCATTATTATAATACAGTACAAAAAATTATTTTACGGTGCATTTACAATAAAAATTATCACATTAAAAATATAAAAGTAACTTAAATAATATTCTTCATTTTACAGTTCAGAAGATCAATAATATATACATGTATTTATAATAACCACAAATAAGGAAGATATCTTAATATGTACAAAACAACCACATATATATACAATGACATTTTATGTATTTCAATAGTGAGAATTTGGCTTTAGATAGGGATAATGTCAATTAAAAAAAAAAATTTATACAGCTATTACTATTGCCTTTTATAAATATTTCATGATTCTTCTGCCATTTCTAAATTTGATTCATCTGCAGGCTGGGACTGATCTATATCAGTAATCTCTTCACTTGGAACCACTTGATCATCTTGATCAGTTGGCTGTGACTCTGGTTGGTCCTCATTAGGTTGGTCTGAAACATCTGGGGGTTTATCAAACAATAAAATATTTAGCACAAAGACATACCCGAGACCGAGCTAATTGAACATGGCCGGCGTAATAGGATTAAGACTTCAACATAAGTACCCTCCCCTGATTTAATCAAAAGGGCAATCAAAATTTATATACATTAAATACAATCTAAAAATGGTAATTTTTCATTACATAAAAATAGCATAATGTTATTTTAAAGAATATGTAGTAATATTTCTTTTTGAGATATTACCAAACTAATTCATTTTTAAACCACGATTTAAAAAAAAAAATTAAATTCTATAATAGTATTTTAACTAATTATCATTGTTAGGTCCAAAACAATCTATGCTTATATTTTTAGCACATAACAGACAAAAAAAATCCATTCCCAAATTATACAGTATTAGGATACAGATAGAAATAAATTATTCTCATCACACTAAAATTGTGCCCTGTAACCTTATTTTTTAAGGTGCTACACACTTTGAGTGTTTATAAAATTATGTACCTTATTGAAAGTAACAGTGTAACAAACCTATGTGTTTTGAATATTCAATGTTGCCTATATTTGAAAAAAAAAATAATTTCGCATATTTATATGTCATTTAGCGAAATAATAATGCACAGGTTTGAAAACTACCGACTATGGACTTTAAAAAATTTGGAAGCACACTGGTTACAGAGCCTTGCACAACACAGGGAAGCAAAATTTAACAATTTAAAGAGAAAACAACTTAAAAAGCAAACCCAACATAATTGAAACATTGGCTGAAATTTTTTACCTTTAATCATTTCTATTTGATCTTGATTTGGAACAGTTTGATCCTCCTGGTTATTTTTGTGTGTTGGTTGTTCGCTGGGTGAAAGATCAGTTGTTATGTCAGATGTCTGTGGCTCACTCTCTGTTTGGTCACTTGTATCTTTTATCAATAGCAGTGAACAAATAAAAGTTATTTCTTTTTCCACAACAATTTTTAGAAAAAAATGCATAAGTAAGAGAATGAGTAAATTCTAAATTTCAGATTTTCAAGGAAGATAATAATTAATTATTTGAAATGGGTGGAGGCCAGAATAATACTGCAAGTTTTAAAAAAAAACATAGTACATGTAGACATCAAAATAATGATAAAATATTTTGTAAAATAATAAAAAAGAAACAATGAATCGTAAAATACTATTGTATGATAGATTTCTACAATGTTAAATCAAAAGCAGGTTTATATAATAATTTGTCTTTGGTTAGTGAGTATTAAAAAAATTAAGAAAAAAGCTGAAAAGCTGGTTTGACAATATAAAAGAATGAACAGGGCTACTAATGAATGAACTAAAGACAGGTGCACAGGATAGGCAACTGTGAAGAAATATGTCTGTTGAATTGTCCAAGTGTTCCCCTAACAACCACATCAGTTAAGGGTATGATGATGATGAATAATATTAGAAACTTGATAATAAACTTTATAGCTTTAAATATATAGTGAAATATATTTATTTCATTAGGCCCAGAGTTCTCGTCTGTATTAATGAATATTATTGTTTATAGTGGCATGGATTCTGATGCAATGGTCATTAATGTCATTTGTCTCAAACAGTTATTTGGTATACCCTGACCCAAGAAAATTATTTTAAACTTCTAATAATTATCTTAATATGAATTTAAATTCAAAACTAAAAAAAAAATTAATTGATAAAAACTTATGAGGAAAATAAGCTATAAAGACAACAAAATATTTGAAAGGTTAAAAAAAAGTCCGGGGCAAAAATAAGCAACTGTAATTTAAACCAAAACATGAATCATTTAAATGATGATTAAAAATTAGAAGTAAAGGGTGTTTGTTGACAATCATATTTATTCTAAAAAAAATTGTTTATAATAAGATGTTAATTTATTTATACAACATTTCATTTCATATGATTTCTTGTTAGATAATTAGTCTGTGAATTAAAAAAAAAAAAAAAAAATTAAAGTTACACAAAAAAAAATAAAAAAAAATTAACAATTAACACAGTTGTCAAATTAAGGGATAAAGATTTTGTTACTATAACTAATTAAAGATTTCAATAAATGCTTATTTTGCCTTTTGACAGACTCTTACCATGCTCTTTGATAACTCCAAGCTCAAATTGAATATCCTGTAGAAAATTTGAAAAATAAACACAAATTGATTAAAAAAAATACTGCACCATGACAATTGGTTATTTATAAAAGATAAGAATATGTTCTATGTATGGAAACATTTTGAAATAACTAATCATACCATTAACTAATATTGTAAACCTTTAGACTTATCTATTTAGAGTTGGGTAACTGCACGCACATGAAAATAGAAAATATGAGATAAAACTAATAGAAATGTCATGCTAAATGACTGATGATATGTAATTAAATTTCTGTTCCTCTGGCATTTGAAAATGTAAACATAGGATGGGGGCTGAAAAGACAGGTTTTAAATCAGCTCAGAGAGTATAACAGACAGCAATAGCACAATGTGTGTTTTTCCAAACATTCCAAAATTCAGTTTTTAAGACTAAATTTAACACAGTGCTTCCTCATCTGCTGCACCTATAAATGATAGTACCTCTACTACATCCCCACATACCATAATAAGTACTAAACCAACAACATTACACGCTTAGATGAAAAGGTTTTAAATCAGCTTAGAGAGTATAACAGACAGCAATAGCACTGATGTGTGTTTTTTCCAAACAATCCAATATGGATGCTACTTTATTGACGCCTAAGCAAATTTTTCATAAGACTCACCTCAATACTGTTTTTGATGCCTTGTTTTGTTTCTAGGGTTAAAAAAACATCTTGCACAACATGCCAGTAGCCTTTAGGATCCATTGTTACCGGGAAGGAAAAGAAAACACCCTCTGGAACTCCGTACCATCCTTTAAAAAAAGAAGTATAAAGAATAACATCAATTAAAAAATAAAAGAATTCAATGTGAGCAAAAATGAGAAGTCTGTATGCATTAGATCAATACTTATATAAGGTAATTGAAAAATTTTTTTTTTTTCTTTAAAACATTTGCTGTTGTTTAACATCTAAAAGCGAAAAAGAAGATTTGATTATCAGAAATAGAAACTTGAGGTTGAATTAGCAAATAACTATATTCTTTTGTCATAATAGAGTTAATAAAGCATACTGTTTATAACGGATCTCGTACACTACTGTTTTTTTTTTTTTATATTTATTTCCTTTAGTAAAAAAATTTCTTGACAAAGTTGCTATTAAATTTACAATGTAAACCACTCATACGTCAGGCATTTCAATAACTTATTTATAACATTAGTTCAAAATAAAAGCTTGTTCAAGTAATTAAGTTTAAACAATAGAAAGAGTTGAGAGGTGAGTAAGTGTTATCAGGACAACATTAAAACTTTTATGATGAGGGGAAAAAATTTTACCTTCAGAATAAACCGCAAGAGAAAATATCTGGCCATGTGGTGATCCTCGAAACCAGTACTGTAATAGAGTAGAGATGGAGTTGGCTGTGCTTAAACTGGTGCTCCTGCCCATAACACGTGACACCTAGAGATTAAAAAAACAAACATTTTCTTTAGAGAAGAAAATATTTTCAGCATTTTAAATTTATTTATATTATGTTCTCTCCATTCACAAATTTTAAGAATTTTATGATAAGTTTTCAGTGGTAGCATATCATGTTTTTAAATGTTTTATAAATAATACATAAACATTACAAGTGATTAAACGAAAGACTGATTACATGTAATTCTGCCTATTAATAAATCATATTAAAAAAAAATTGAAGAAACTTTTACCCCAACAAAATATCAGAGGGTGGAAAAATGTATTTTTTTAGATGAAGCGCACATTTGAAACAGAGTCACCAAGTGACATATTAAGAAATTTTATTATGAGACAATCAAATACACAAAAAAAAATATGTTTCTTCGTAGACAAAAAAACAACTTACTTTTAAATGCCGAGCAGCTACCAATGGTGGAAATTCAACACTCAGCCATTTATTATCATGTAACATTTCAATGGCATTCACAGAGTACCTTAAAAAAAATGAAAACACTTGTCTCATTGAAGTATTTATAAATTTTACATTATATATATAAAATATCAATAAAGGCAAAATGGTGTGCCTGTAACTATCATTGAGCTGTAACTATTTTCAAACCAGTAGTTAATCTACAGATGATACTAACAGACATTATGCTAAACATATAGAAATATCAGCAGAATTCTTTAATATGCAATAAATATTGTTTAAAAGTTTTAAAATAAAGCGTAAGGCACATACATGTATGAGAAAAATACTGAATATAAATGTAACCCACACAAAAGGTCTGTAGTTTGGCATGAAAAAAATTCTCGTTATATCAAATAAATCATGTGCAGATATATAAAAGTGTACTAAAAGAAAAACAAACCAATAAGGTCCGGTTATAGCCCCATCATAACCATGCACTTGGCACTTGCTGACATCCAGATAGCGCTTACCATTGATGTTTCCCCACAGTAGAACATTGACCACACCTGAGTATTGTTCAACAAATTGATTTATATAGCATTCACAGTTAAAACTAGTATACTGATGTCAAGCAATAAGTTAATCCCATATTAGCATAAATATATTAATACAAATTTTCAATCTGCCAGGACTAATTACTTTGTAAATTATAGTATATGCAGTACCAGCAGGATTCACATTCAGCTTTTCCCCTATGACAGATTTGGCTTGATTTTCAACAACAGATGCCACAGCCACAATATTCTGCCGAGCTATTTTCGGAGTACTCTGAGACAACATGGTTGCATTAAAATTGATTGGTCCATTACCACACACCAAAATCTGAAATATGATTCAAAATGCAACTGCTGTTAAGTAGCCAGAACAAAACAATTAGCACCATTTAAATTTTCAAAAGAATAATTTAATCTAGAGTAACTGTATTTTTAAAAGCTCAAGTAAATGAACTTTCAGCTTCCATCTAGAAATAGCCGATTTAGGTGATGAACAGGACAGACTGCAACAGAATAAGCCAGGTCCTTGGAGAACTCATGTCCAGTTTAAGTGCATGCCAAGCTTTTAAATCAAATTTATTTTTAGAGGCTGCATTATGTCACAAAAGATATTTTAGCTAAAATGGTTTTTGTTTAAAGAGAAAATAATAGATTTTGGATTTGTACCTTGATTCTTATGCATAATTCTAGAATATAAATAACAGAAATAATATCAAGTCACTTTTACTTAAAGGGCTGATGGAATTTTAATCTTTTAGTAACAAAGTACATTTTCTTTAAATATTTAAATCGTTGAAAAAACCAGCTGACAGAGAAATACTTTGATAAAATGCAAATTTAATTTTCTTTTTTTTTAATACCATTTTCATTATTAATTATTTAAAAAATGGCCTCTTGTGTATTTTACCTCATAACAAAACCACTGCATATTTGAAAGCATTTGGATACTAACTGGGTTTAAATGGGTTGGAACACCAGAAATTCGAGTTAACACTCATGGCTTGAAGTTTAGGTACAAATGACAATGTCAAACTGATAAAAAATTATTAAAAAACAAAAAAACAAAAAACAAAGCAGGAATTAAACCTACCTTGCAGTTTCTGAAAGCTTTTTTCTCTATGGTATCTCCATAAAAAGTGAATAAAGTTTTATTTTCCAAATACCACTTTTTTAAAGTCTCATTTTCTTGTCTCTGCAGCTCATCAAGGAAAATTATGATTTGACAGTCTTGGAAAGCATCACTGGCATCAGTGAACACTCTAACATCTCTCAAGAGACTTAGAGCCAAATCTTCTGCCTCCATGGCTACACCTTTCACAGGCTCCACATCATCTTCCGAAGAAACCAGCAGGTGCAAGACCAGCTCTGTTTTGGGTCCAAGGACTTTACCGGTACTTATGGTGTGCAAAAGGTGATAGCAAATTGGACTAGCAGCATTTGTAATACAGACAGTGACAGGATTGCTTAAAGATTTATAGTACTTCTCCTCTTCGTCTAGTTCATCTTTAGTGAGTTTATTTTCAGTGGCAATCATTCTCATCTCATAGCTGTTCATTTCAGATTCTATATCGTAGTATGCTTTGATATACTCTTGAAATTCATTAGCCCCACCAATCAGGACTCCTTTTCCTCCTCTGTCTATAAGCTCTCTCCAAATTATGGGAGATGAAGAAAATTCCCAGCCTCTTTCCGAACAAGTATTGTGAAGCCACTCCTGCAAAAAAAAAAAAAAAAAAAATTAATAAATGTCATTGTTTCATAACTTTTTCTAAAACATATTTTTTTTAAAGTTTTAAATTATGGATGAAAATAATTTTTTCTTTTCTTAAACGGTTTACAAATCATAATGTCTATAACTACTGTTAAAAATATAAAGACTGCTAAAATAGTAAACAAAAAAATAATTAAAAAAAAAACAGACGGACTCTAGAATTAAAAATAACACATTGTTGTTGAGATTGCTTATGATTAAAAAAAAACTGTCTAAGCCTCTGACATAAAAATGAAGAGTATAAAGGCATAAATTGTATTACTTTTCACTATGTGAAAAAAAATATCAGAAATTTCTAAGTGACAAAGAGATTGAAACAGGCTCTAAAAAAAGTAGTCTAATGTAAAGCTTGAAGAAGCTGTCGCTATTTCTTACAGAAAGTAAAATCATTATGATGTTCTTAATGGGTGCCTCTGAAAAATTCAGTTTTTATGACTAAATTTAACACAGTGCCTCATCATCCGCTGCACCTCAAATTGGTAGTGCCTCTACTACACCCTCACATACTATAATAAGTACTAAACAGATCAACCAACAACATTACACGCCTAGATGAAAAGACAACATAAATGCTTACAGGGGACTTTAGTAGGTAGGTCGCCATACACCAAAAGTGCACAACCATTTCACTTATTGTAACCACCTTAAACCATCTATTCTAGTTAGGACTGATTTAAATCATTATATTCAAGAAAATATAAATAGCAAGGCCACAACTTACTTCTTATACGACATAATGAGTATGCAAGCAATCTGGTCAATCTATAATCAATGTTTAAAGTAACCATAAGTCTGTGTGGTCTGATGTAAATTTGGTAAACAAATATTACCTGTTAATTGTTGTAAACCTCACCAATAATTTGACTAATGCATCTTTTCTATTTACACTGAATAAAAGAAGTTTACTAATTTCATTTAAATATTCATAAAAATTATTATTAGGTAAAAATATGAAACCACCATTATAATAAAGAATGACTGGGCAGAAAATGATTTCTGAGTCTCACAATTTTTGGTACAAAGGTTACAGTCGAATGTTGCAGTCATTTCAAAAACAAGAAAGTGAGCATTTACATCTTACAATGACGCATGCAAAACAAAACTGCCATAATATGTTTTTATGGTTTAAAAAACAGATCAAATGCTTTCTTATCCTTATAAACACACGTGATAGAATGACATAGAAAAGCAGCAATATGTACCAAATGTCATATAAAGATTTATCATTAAATTTTATTGATCACCTCCCATTTATCTGGTTGGACCATAATCTTATGAAGCTTGAATTTTTTCAAATTTTTGGCCAGACGGTCACCTAATAACTCCACTCTAGCAAAATATGGGCAGCCAGATCGTCCTAAATTAAATAAAGACATATGCATATTACTATAAAGAAATTCACTCTAAGATTTTTTTGTGGAAATAAAACAAGAAAGTATAGTACAATAATTATCAAGTGTAAAACTAAAAAATATTGCAAAGCATATTTAATTTGTAAAGTTCAGTTACAAAATATCATCTAGAAATATTAATATTATTCAACTATTTAAAAATCATTTTAAAATATGATACACATTATTATGTAATTAAACATATTTAAAGACATATTTGTTGTTAAAAACAATCAATCTTAACATATGATTACAAAAATCACATAACAAAGTCATATTAGACTATTGCGATTTTTCATCAACATGAGAAAGTAAAAATAATATAATAATATGAAAAGCAACACCATGGTTAATTAAGCAAGATTTTGTAGAAGGAGTAAATATAAGTTAGTTTTACTAACTTTTAGTTTTACTACCAGACTATTTGTAACAGTGAGGTTAATAATAGTAATATCACTACAGTTGCACACAGTGACAACAAGCAGACTGCAGAGTACACATATTATGTGACTGACATTGTCGCAAGCCAAAAGCCCTCATGCCGATATGGTGGTAAGTTGAATTAATACTGTTTCCCGCATTATCATTTAAGTAATTATGCAAACTTGCGAAAATATAAATTCTGGCATACGCAAAATTAAAATGATAAGCTAAAATAAATTAAGTAATTTTACCTGCTATTACTATTTTAGCCATCTTGATGCTGTAACTAGGAAACTTGTTTCTATAAAACATACATTGCAAACTTAGGCGAAACGAAATAGACACTACATTTTTACTATTCGTCTTTTTTCATTAAAACAGTTATACATAAAAATTTGTTAACTGTTCAACATTTTGGCTTAAATACGTGAGATTGAATATTTACGATTTTTAATGAAGTAATTATGTTTAATCCCGTCTTTCAGATGCAGACTGGATGGAATTGTGACTGTACACAAAGGCGTGAAAGAGAAATCATACATGTTTTGTTCATCCGGGCTGTTACTTATTAAATACAAGTTTTGCCACAAGCGTGGCCAGATGTTTTTTTTTTAAAAAAAAAAACGTAATCGTCCGTAAAAAAAAGTAGAAGCCAATTTTTTTTTTACTGGAGCGCATTCTTTGCGAGCAGTTCGTTGTGCGACACATATCTCCAATACTCACATACTTCTAAAAAAAATTAAATAATTGGCAACAATGATTAATGAGGGCGAAAACTGTAGACAACTAGTAGGCCTATATCTGGTATTTATGTAAGCAGAGGCGTACCTAGGGTGGGAGCAGTGGCGCAACCAGCAAAAAGTGCTCACATTATGAAAAAAGACAGTTTGACAGTCTTTTTTGTAACTTTATGACATTATTTATGTATTGATGATTTGGCCTGGGGGGCTCAAGCCCCCCCCGCGCCACCTGGTTGCGCCACTGGGGGGGTCCAAATTCGAAAGTCCCCCCTGGGCCCCAGCTTTAGAGGGGGCCCCAATGTTTTTTACATTAACTTCATTATCTCATGTCATGGTATCGAATGTCAAAATGCAGGGGCCCCCCAAAGAGACCAAGCCCCCGGGGCCCCCAAATTCCTAGGTTCGGCACTGTATGTAAGGTGTTGATCAGATTGGACATGTGTTTTAATACAATATTTGCTATTTTTAATTTTAGAAGAATAACAAAACTAATTCAATTATATTGTTAACATGGCCGTTTGATCATTTATTTACAAGTATCCCCATGTAGATTCCATTACAATCTCATCCTTACAGCCATAAGCCAATTCTTAAATCTTATCACTTCATACCTAAATCTGGCCATGATTTAAAAATACTGATTAAGTAAACATTTAGCAATATATCAAAAGAACACAGCACCTCTCCCATATTAAAAAAAAAATAATGTTTTTGAATTTCTTCCCCTCGGTAAATCATGCTGCTCCTAACAACAACTTGAAGGCGATAGTGTTAGTAAAACACAAGTTGTTGTTTAGCTTTTTCTAAAACTTGGTTTTGTTTTTATATTATCTGAAATGTTTATTCACTAAATACATTATATATATATATATATATATATATATATATATATATATATATATATATATGTAGTGTGAGTTTATTTTGACCATTATAGATGAACCACGTATGGTATTTAACAAAGACTGAACACTGGCCTATCAATTCCTTTTAAAACAACAGTTTCAAAACAATGACGTCATTAGCCTTACCGAAATGTGAGACTGGTGGGAGGGAGAGGGGGGCAGTGGTGTAACTAGAAGGTCTTTACTTTGAGCAAATTTTACCGCAATGGGTTTTTTTTTTTTAAATCACAGAATGGGGCGGCATTTTTTTAGCGCCCGCTTGCCCCACTAAACCTATTTACTCTACTATATGTTAATATTTTTTTTTCTTAAAGTGAGATTTTTAAAATGTTCAATTTCATTCATAAAGTAAATCCCTAAAACTAATCATAGATAAGACCTTTATATATCTATGATAGTAATAGGTTTTTATTCTGTATTTTAAATTATTTAATTGCAAAGTTATATATATATATATATATATATATATATATATATATATATATATATATATATATATAACACAAAAACAAAATAAACACTACACAAAATTTCAACATAAATGAAGTACAATTTTAATTTAAAAATTCTTCATAATTTCTTTTCTAAATTACAAATTTAATGTCTCTGAAACAGAGCGTTGATGACTGCTGTTTGATGGAGGCTGTGCAGACAGACACAATCCAAAGTCTGTGACAATAACAATTTAAAAAAAAACAACAACAACAAAAAAGTAAAAAAAAATCATCAAAGAATTAACAGACATACACAACTACACTAACTAATGTACAATTCTGTCCTGTTCACACATTAATATTTTTGTTTACATTTTAACAAGCGCACTAATACGTTCCAATATATAGCGCGCTTTAATGCACCAGCGTAATCAGTTGTATGACATGACACAAGAACATGTGCGATCAGCTATATGGTGCACCTTAATGCACCAGTGTAATCAGCTATATGGTGCACCTTAATGCACCAGTGTAATCAGCTATATGGCGCACCTTAATGCACCAGTGTAATCAGCTATATGGCGCACCTTAATGCACCAGTGTAATCAGCTATATGGCGCACCTTAATGCACCAGTGTAATCAGCTATATGGCGCACCTTAATGCACCAGTGTAATCAGCTATATGGCGCACCTTAATGCACCAATGAAATCAGCTATATGGTGCACCTTAATGCACCAGTGTAATCAGCTATATGGTGCACCTTAATGCACCAATGTATTCAGCTATATGGTGCACCTTAATGCACCAGTGTAATCAGCTATATGGTGCACCTTAATGCACCAGTGTAGTCAGTTGAATGGCTATAGCAGTATATTTGTGATCGGAGAAATTTATAACTTAAGTATAAGATATCAAAGTATCCAGACTTTAAAAAGTGAATGCATAAAATACGTACAACTAAATATAGAATAAGTAATCAGTTCACTCGTGACATTAAAGTGTTAAGTCTATAAACACTACAGTATACATACATATATATATATATATATATATATATATATATATATATATATATATATATATATCTTATGCACTATTTTAATATATACTACAAAACCAATGGACGTATTTCACAAATATATGGATGCCACGTCTGGCAATAATAGTCATTCAAATATTCAAAGTAGGGTCTGATCTGGATGCAGTCTTCATCTCCAATCTGATTGGGTGTACCTTTGAACCAAGACAATATAGATAAGTGACAATGGGCTCATTCAATTTAAATTTAATCAAAACGAGGGTAAAAAAAAAGAGAGACGGCAAAAATGAAAAAAAATAAATAGGTGTTTGGCTTTTTCTTAAATATATTTTTTGGTCTGAAATTTCCAGTAAGAGTATAATTTGATGAAACGTCATATTTACGCAAACTTTCTTCCAAAAGACAAGTAAAATTACCGCATTTCCCCATGTATAAGCCACCCCTTTTTTCCAAATTTTTCAAAGCCCAAAAAAAAAGAGTATGATGATGAGTGTATGAGTGATTATTATGAATCTTGAATTTTTGTTTCTTTGTTAACTTTCTTTCTTTATAACTTGTTTCTCTAATAATTTTTTTTTTCAAAACTTCACTGTGCAAAAATGGGGGGGGGGGGGGCGGCTTATACATAGGGGGGTGCTTATGCATGGGGAAATACGGTATTTGGCCAGTACCAATTATAAAAGTGTAATAAAGGGTATACACCAGTGGTTCTCAAATTTTTACCCTTTTGCGACCCACCATACAAAACTGTTTTGCTATTTTAATAAAAAAAAAGACATAAGTCATTTATATATTGTAACTAAAAAGTCATACACCATTTATATGTCTCGTGCTTGTTTTGGAGCACTCACCATATGCAAAGAGGTTCCAGGAATTGTTGAAAACAGAATTATCGTCTGCCCATCGGTAGACGCCTTCCACGTCGAGGTCATCCAGGCCGATCCAGTAATCGTCAGGCGCCTTTTTCACAGCGTCCAACGCAAGGAAAAACTTTTCTGGCACCTTCATGGTGTATAGATTGCCACCGAGATCTGAATATAAGGAAGAAAAAAAAATAACATGAATGAATGCAAAAAGGTTTACACACACATACTCAGACGAGCGTGAACACGCGTACACAATTAATGGCATACACAGCACACCAGAGGCGTAGGGGGGGCGGGGTGGTGCATATGTCCCCGGGCGCTACTCACAATGGGGCGCCAAATTTATATTTTACATATAATATTATATGATTTTCGAATGGTGGTGGGGGGGGGGAATGTATTAAAAAGGTATTGTGCCCCGGGCGCGAGTTAAGCTCGTTACGGCACTGCAGCACACACAAGGATTGATAGTTGGATGGTTATGCCCCTTCTTTCTGATCTTCATTCGGTAAAAGTTTATGTGCCGTTTTATGAAGACGTCTGTCAACTGTTTGAAATGAATAATAAAGTTTCTTCTCGTGTATTTACATCTCAGCGAATGCGACCCTTTTATATTATTTTTTTATATTATCATACTATCTCGTACATTTTTTATCTGACTTTTTTTTTTTGTTAAGTACAAGCTGTCATTCAAATATTTAACTCGTAAACTAATGACGTCAATTCTACTTAATTAACTGCTAGAACCATGGAGATGAGTTTACATTGGGGTACCACGCCCCTCCATTTTAGACTGGGGCCCTGCACATGTGCCCATATTGCCCCTCCATTGTGACAGACATGAGTAAGTAAGAGGTGAAACTCGTGGGTAGCACCTCGGTTGTAACAAATAAACACAAACACACACACACACACACACACACCATCTTGAGTAGCAACAGGAGCGTAAAAACATTTTCGCTTGAATAACGGCACATTAAACATATCGCAATTTTTTATTGGGTCTCCTCAAATTAAAAGTCCCCCCACCTCGTTTCCTATCACACTAACGGCACCGGTTAAACCATTCAAATCAATTTATATAAAATGTCTTCTTTTACAAAACATATCACATAAGATTGGTGAAATATTCAAATTAATTAAAAAAACAAAAACATAACTCAATAAATGAAGGAATGAATTATTGTTCGTGTTTATTCTTTCTCGCAGTATCGATACCTATATCCCATACCTCGACACGAGTTTTTTGCTGGCCCGTAGTAGTTCAGAGTTCGGACCATCAACATACAGGTGCTGACCGTACCATTGGTTTTTAGAATATAGTTGGCTTTAGTGGTGTCGCAATATGTTCCAGGGATGTAGTACAGGTTACCTAGTACGCTGGTGTCCAGAGGAGTGTCCGAGTTGATGAGCCGTAACCCTGAAGTATTGAAAATTCAAGTAAAAAGCATAGCCGTTGATTGAATTAGATGGGTTGATAAACTTTGCGTCAGTAGTGAAACTAGCCAACTTCAGATTGTGCAGTTAACACTGACACCTAGACACACACACACACACACACACACACACACACACACACATATTGATTAAAAATTAAAGATCATTGAAGAGAAAAGAAAGAAATTAATTACTGCACATTCAAAAATTGGTGCGCAATTTAAAAAAGAAAATTGCATTGAAGTGAAATAAATAAAGTAAAAGAAAGATGAACGGATTGCCATTTTTTTCAGAGCCTGTCTTACGTTGTTTGAGTGCCTTAGTACATTGTGAGCGCATTAAACAAAGGTTTATTAGGCGCACAATGCAAGGGAACATTGGGGTGAGGGGGGGCGCCTATATATTCTTGAACGATCACCCCCCTCCCCTCTCAGACATAGATAGTAACAATTTTAAAGTACTGAAAATAAAACTCCGAGTAGGGGCGCGGGAGGGAGAGGGAGGAGGGGGGGGATGGCAAAAAACAGCCGTTTTTTTTTTCTACCCAGAGCTGCCCCGAGGCGGTGCAATCCGAGCACATGTCAAGCCCCTCCCCCGCCCCTCCCGTCCTTAGGGAAAGAGAGGGTGTCGGTACAGTAATAGGATATATATATATATATATATATATAATAAGACTCAGCACCTAGGGTGTATGTGATCAGATGCTTCCCCACCACCCCCCCACCCCCATTTGATAAAGTTAGTGTTGTGGCTAAGATTAGATGATGCCAGCCACGCGAGACCTGACCTGGGGGTGAGGGGTGGGGATGGGGGGCCTCTGAGAAGTGTTAAGTTCCCTTGCCAACTTATACGACATAATGATACCTGGTGTGCACTGTCTTGTCGTCTCGTTGTACATAAAGCTGTAGCAGGTCATGACCTTTCGGGCGCACAGCGCCGCACACGCCACGACCGATGGGGCTGTCTGGGTGGCCCCGGATGGTATCAGGGTAACGTTGACGTCATCCCTCATTAGAACGAAGTCGTAGGTTTGATAGTAGACAGCCGCGGCTAGCGACAGTTTGAGTATAGACGAAATAAAGTGTTAATGGAATAGTTTAGTCATTTCATCTCTCATGATGTATCCATAGCTATAGACATTAGAGTCATTTCATCGCTCATGATGTATCCATAGCTATAGACATTATAGTGATTTCATCGCTCATGATGCATCCATAGCTATAGACATTATAGTGATTCCATCGCTCATGATGTATCCATAGCTATAGACATTTAAGTCATTAGTACTTAGACCAGTGTTTCTCAATCCTTTACCTTACCCAGTGGCGACATTGGGGGGAGGGCGGGGTGCGGGCCACACCGGGTGACACTATTTTTGGGGTGACACCAAAATGAACAGTTCCACATTTCATAGCAGAAAAAAAATCGGTATAGTTGGTTTTATAACCAATCATAGTTTTAAAAAAAACATGAGCAGTATCCTAGGGTGCCACCATGCAGAATAGTAGCACAGGGTGCCATCAGTGCCGCCGAGAGGGTAGGGGGGGCAAATGCCCAGGGCCCCGGCGAGTTTTAGGGCGATTTTTAGGGGCCCGGACTGAGCTGGCCAATCAACTTTTGAAAATATTATTATCAGCACGTGGGGGGGGCGTGACAGCCCTGCCCAGGGGCCCGAAATTTCTGACGGTGCGCTAGGGTGCCATTATATAGATCAGTAGCACAGGGTGCCACCATGAAGATCAGTAGCACAGCATGCCATCATATTGAGCAGTAGCACAGGGTGCCATCATGCAGTGCGTCTGGAGCCTAGGTAAATGAATACAGTTCAAATCTGCTCAAAACAATTTAGAGTTTTTTTTTTTTTGCAAACGTTGTTAAAAAAAAAAGGGGACGCATGTAGTCACGTGGTTTCATGAAATAGGAGACGTAGTTTACAAACTCAGTTTAATGAAAGTAATAAACATCTTTCTGAAAATACAGTCAGTAATTACTATCGTTGTTATCGCTAAAAGTATTTCAAAGTAAATTCTCTCAGGTCTAGTGCAGGAAAACTCAAAATATTTACCATAGATCACGGTGGAAGTCTTAAGAGAGAGAGAGAGAGAGGGAGGGAGAGAGAGAGAGAGAGAGAGAGAGAGAGGAGGGGGGTGTAAACACCCTGAATTTTCCGCACCGGGTGACATCAACCAAAGTGACCCTACTGACCTTTCCTATAATTTAAAAACTGTAACTTTTTATTTTCGGTAACACGCATAAAGAAAAACAAAAGTTGAGATTAACAAATAAAACGGATAAAAGCGGCATTAATTTGTATATTGCTCTGTGTAGACAACCCTCCCCCCTCCCCCCTCTCTCCGCACCTTTTTACTTTTTCAGATTTACAAACTTTTAGTGTGGATTAAAAAAACTATATATATATATATATATATATATATATATATCAATATCGATTATTATTTGATCATGTTGCAACCCATTTAAAATGTGTCCGCGACACACACTCTGATAATCATGGTTTGAGCCAATGACTAGGCGCCCATTGACCAAGATGTGGGTCCCACTAATTGACCAAGATGTGGATCCCACTAATTGACCAAGATATATATATATATATATATATATATTATGGCACATTCATTGTAAGACTATTCACATGTTTATGATAATAAATACAAATCGCAGCTAAGTAAAATGAATCTAATTGAAATGAACAGAAATGAATGTTTCACGAGGTCTTACTACAAAAGGGGGAAAAAATACATCCATGGCACATTTCCAATACTCACCGAAATGAAACAAAATAAAATGACAGGCAAATCTTAAAACTACACACGGAAACATTATTGGGCTTAGCTCCCCTTGTTTCTTACATTCTGAAAAAAAAATTCAAATATTGATAGAAACAAAATAAATACAAGCGAATGTTTAGGTCGATGGATATATAGAATAGGTTTACTGACAATAGTAAGATGTATTGATAGATTGATAAATCTAAAGATAGAGATATTTTGCATTGAGATAAATTGATAGATATAGAATAGCTTTCAGATAGATAACGGATGTTTTGATAGGCACAAAGGAACGCGGACATATTATTTGATTGCACTTTTTTTAAATATTTTATATTTTATTTACACGAAATTTATTCGCACAAAATCTATTTGATATCAATGTCTGAAGTTCATCATCAGCTGGAAATCATCAGACAATAAGTCACACCATGGTGTTAGCCTAAATCTCTAAACACTATATAAGTCACACCTTGGTGTTAGCCTAAATCTCTTTACACCGTACAAGTCACAAAACCTTGGTGCTAGCCTAAATCTCTATACACCGTTAAAGTCACAAAACCGTGTGTTTAAGTAAAACAATAAATCATTAAACACACGGTCACTTAGTGATATGATGTGAGATTGTTTTTTTTTCACCAGTGATACAAATGTAAACACAAAAAAAATCTGTTACTGGACTTCGCCACACCTTTCTTGCGAACCTATATCACACAATTTGTGTGACCTGTGGGTCTAAATGAAATGTATAGCTGACCACTTCAATGACTAAATATAAAATGGTGTTTTTTTTTTGAGCCGATTCAATAGATCATTTTTATAGGTATAACAATACATTTAACGGACTTCCATGTATTCGTAGATCGAACGAGAATCGCTCCAGTAAATCCATTGACCTTAGCGGTGACAGGGTGTTGTTTTTTTTTTTTATTCACATGACATCAGAAAGGAAATGAAGCTGCAACACCTAGAAGCTTCAGACAAAAGAAAGACCAGACAGCGCAGAACTACAAGTCACATTGATTATTTATGGAGATAGAAAACAAAACAAAGGGACAATACAAACAAAGGGTAATACAAACAAAGGGACAATACAAACAAAGGGGCAATACAAACAAAAGGGCGCATTTAACAAAAAGCCGCTATAAAAAAAAGGGGCACATTAAAAATAAATTAAAAAAAAAAACAGCAGTACAATTTAAGGACACATTTCTGCTCACTGGTCTGCGTGAAAGACAAAAAAAACAAACAAACAAACTGAGAAACGAAGTATCAGGAAAAAGTGCAACTGGTAAATAACTTATGCAAAAAGGACAACTTCATTGATGACAGCCTTTGAAGGACATTTGTACTCATATTTTGTTTAGCAGATACTGCTAGGCATTGTTTGAGATCCGCTTAATAAAAAAAAAACTTTAGATATCGAGATATATCGAGGATGAATAGGATAAAAAAATAAATTAAAAAAAAAAATCTTTAACAAATTTTGGCTTGTATAAAATTGCTCTTAAAAAAAGTAAAAAAAAAAAAGAATAAATAATCTGTATGTTAAATGTGGACACTAACTATTCTATTTTTAGCATTGATTATGTTTATAAATATGTGCATATTATAATGACTTTTTAAGTGCATTTTAAATATAAGCTTATTTTAATTTTAAAAAGTAATTCGTGTTTTTTTTTTATGAGTTACGATTTTTATGACCATCATTTGCTTGTTACTTTTCTAGGAATTTGCATTTGTAAATACACACAGTCAGTCGCTCAGTCACTCACTCACTCACTCACACACACACATACACAAGAACTTACACACATAAATGCAGTGCCGTAGCGAGCTTAACTTACGCCCGGGGAACAATACCTTTTTAATACGTTTTTAGAGCCCCACCCCCCCATACGAAAACCATATAATATTATATGTAATATATACCATTTGACGCCCCTTTGTGAGTGGCGCCCAGGGCATGATGCCCCGTTTTGCCCACCCCTCATTACGCTCCTGCATACATACTGGCAGGTGTTAACCATAGTTAGTCAGCTCAACTAACTACTTTGTTCAATCGACGTTACTAAAATAAAGAGCTCAAAACATTTGTTATTCGGTAATATAATTAAATCCATTCAAAAACAAACACACAAACAAACAAACCAAAACAAACACAACTTATGACATCAATTGAAACACCAAGCAGACCCCCCGCTGATGCTAGGCAAGACCCCTGAACTTTAGGGCACTTGATGGACTCGAAGACTTTTTGGAGGAAACAGGCTGTCTCACTGACCCTTCATCCAAAACAAAAGTCTAAAGTCGAGTAAAGTTAAAAGCTAAACTCTAATCAAGTTAATAAAGACCACAATAGTCTTAGGACGTGCTTACACATTGCAAGAAATTACATTTGTATTCAGTCATATGTAGCACATTTTATCAGGAACTTTAATGTCAGACTAAACCGTTTAGCTTCATAAATTAATTTCTTGTACATTAATTTTTCTTTAATTCAAGAAACTGGGAAATTCGGTAAAAACTAAACTGAATTTGTTATTATTTTAATGTAGTGTTTTATATAATAATGAATAGATGTTTACATAAAAAAAAAAAGGATATTATATATAAAGAAATAGAGAGAGGTTGAGAGAGAGGGTGTGAGAGAGGGTGAGAGAGAGTGAGAGTGAGAGAGAGAAAGAAGAGAGGGCGAAGCAAAACTTAAAAAATAGAATAGTGAACTCTAAATAAGACATAATAAGTACAAGAGTTAACTCCACTTACCTGTGGACCTTCGTTTACCAGATCCTGTTTATCTGCCACTGAAAGGAAGTAATACCACAACATTGATAGATTGGTAAAGTCATTTTAATTTAAAATCTTACTTATCTGTTGTTTTTTTTTAAATATAGACCATGTGAACTCATCGCGGACTGTATATATAATGACTGCCAGCACCGCACTTATTCCAACGGTGCTTACTCTTCCAACACATTCAACAGACGAAACACAATCCTCAGCAGACGAAATACAACATCCAGCACTCCAGCCACACAATGTTCACGTTTGCTATCTGCTCCTGGTTTTTATTCATTGCAGTATTGCCGTCAGGTATGAAAACTCAAATCTGTTGCTTATTAAGAATTTTTGTTCTACCTAATCGCTAAAGAATAACATATTTTTTTCAGCCTTCAACATTTGCACCTTAAGTTTTGTCATGGGGTGCGGACGGGAGGGGGGTTGGAGGTAGGGGACCTTGGAGAAAAAGCAGTCAATGCCGCCTTCTTCATATCGTGGGGGTCTCTAATAATCTTGGGAATCGTTTCCCCTAGCCATATCGTGGATTGTTTGCCCGTCAATGAGAGCAGCTCTGTAGATATGAACTAAAACCAACGGTCCTATTGTTAAATTCACTTTGTCAAGGGTAATAACTCAAGATTCTAAAAAAAAGAGTTCCGTGGTCTGAAAGCCGTCAATTCACTCTTCAAAAGGGGAACAATTCAATAGTAAAATGTGAAGTAAGAGTGATCCGTTTGAAAAAAATGGGAAGGTGATTTTTCCCCCATTAAGTCTGCCGTAGCATATTTTTTCTTCTTATTAAATTATTTATAATTTTCTAGCCATATAATGGACACATGTATTTTAAATGGACAATTGTCTTTAGAATGTTTGTTTTATAATTTTCTAGCCATATAAAGGACACATGTATTTTAAATTGTCTTTAGAATGTTTGCTTCGAACATCGATCCAATTTTTTTCCAAGCATGACGAAATTATTTAATGTAGACCCATTGCGTTGATCTTAAATATTGTTATTCTTGATATTCTAATATAACTGGCTAGTATTAGTTAAAATGTTGGATGTTAGACTTTTTATTCAAAGTATCGCTACAAGAGCTTTATATATTATAGCAAACATCAAGTGCTATCAGATTCTGAATGGTCGTACAGTAAAGTGCTCGACCTGAAGGTACCTGGTTCGATCTCCGGGGAGGACCAAGGAAATTTTTCAGGTCTTGGCTCAAGTTTCCGATATCTCCCGTGTTGCCTCCATGGCCATTGCACTATCAGCTATGGTGGGGATGAAAGAAGGGCACCATAAAAACCGTCCCATTAGTGGTTTATAGAATCTAAGAGATTTTATTTCATCCTTACAGGGGTATCACACATCAGATTATGTTGCTATTATTTATATTTATAAAATTTTGTTTACAGAATGCTGTGTAAGAGTGAATGGAAATGT
The DNA here is from genome assembly GCA_021962125.1 of Bulinus truncatus. Classification (NCBI taxonomy): domain Eukaryota; kingdom Metazoa; phylum Mollusca; class Gastropoda; family Planorbidae; genus Bulinus; species Bulinus truncatus. The sequence goes on from JAGDYQ010000409.1 coordinate 169,760, forward strand.
CCAGCCAAATTTGAAAAACGCAGCGCATGTTTTCAACTGCACAGTGACCGCGCAGTGTGGTCATCTTGCAACGGTCAATTTTATTGAAATATTAAGAACCCAGGCAACAACTACCGAGGTCTTGGCACATTTAACTGACCGAAAGGGTATTGCTTCCCCTGGCTTCAGAAACACGGTTGTACCTCGGGTAACGGGAGTCCTGAACACTAAAGGGTCATCTTACGTTTCGGTCCACTTCCAAGCGAAGACCACCACTAAAAACGTCTACTCCAGCGTCGACTGTATCGTGCGAGGATTGGACGAATCAGGCCACACCGTTTTGCTGTCCGACACTTGGCGGGAAAAAGCCCAGCATCTGCAAGAGCGACAACCTCTTGATGTACTGTGCCTCCATGTTCAGCCACAAGAACTCATCCTACTGCTTGTCCAACGTAGCCGTCAAATAATGTCTCCCAGGCTATTGGCCACTGCGAGGTCATGGGCGGTTACCTGGCAGAGATCGAGGACAGTGATGAGTATCAGGTCGTAACCGGCGAGTTCAGTAAGTCAACGGCAGATATCATGCTTCTCGGCGGGACAGATGAAGAAAAAAGAGGGCACATGGGTCTACCAGCACAGCCGGGCTCCCGTCAAGTTTTTCGACTGGCTGCACGGTCAGCCCGATAATGCAGGTGACAACGAGGCTTGCATAGAGGTCAGGAAAATTTTCCATCTCAAAATTTAACGACGTGGTATGTTCCAACTCACAGCACGGGGACTCCAACTTCGTATGTGAGATCCCTCGTAACTTGAACTAAACTATTGTTTTTAATCGGGTTCAGTTTAATTTATTTTTTTTTAACAAAAAAAAAAAGATGAAACAAATATTTTTTTTTTATTGATTTTGATTTCTTCTGCGCTGAGAATATCTAGAAGCACTACATATAAATTTATAAATTCAAGATTTATAGAAGCAATACCACTATGTAATGTACTGATTGTATTCCCGTTAGTAAATAAAACTAAAAGAGCATCACTGCGTTTATGTTTATTTCCATTGTATTTTCAATTGTTTATATATATATATATATATATATATATATATATATATATATATATATATATATTGCATTGGTGCATTGGTGGATTGGTGCATTGGTGGTGCATTGGTAATACTCCAAAAATAAAGACGTTTAACACATAAAACGTCTAAGAGTTTGGTTACGTTTTTTTTATTCAAAAGAGTCGGAAATTTGATATGAATCAAAATATAATACAAAAAAAAAATAAAGGACTGAAATACATGGAGATAGTGGGACAGGCAAATACATGAGAATATTTTTTGTCTACTTAAACAAGGAAGTTTAATAAAATTTCTAAAAAAAAAAAAAAAACTATACAAACGCATCTACAAATGTAGCCTACAATTTGTTTACATCTCTTTTCAATGCTAGAAGCATTAATTTGCTTCTGTTGTTAAAGTTTGTTATATAAATAATAGCGGTGTGGGTTCTGCGTTAAATCGAAAGTAAAGAATTAATACAACAGTATTCCAGTTTAAAATACAACCAATGAAAAAATCGGATCTGGCCGAAACCAAAAAAAAAACACACCCTACTGATCAAACCTAAGGGAAAATAACTCTATGCAAAGGTCTTGTAGGGTACAGCTAGTATTATATAAAGGAGTCAAAATTAAATGAAGGCTTCTTTAGTCTAACTAGGCAGATGGATATATAATACATGGCAAGATAAATAGGTAATAGGGAGCAAGATAGACAGATAATTGATAGCATGATAGAGGTATCGATAGTTAGATTGATAAAGAGACGGATGGTCGAGCGGTAAAACGTTCGGCTGTTGACCTGGGGGGGGGGGGTCCCTGGTTCGATCTTTTGTGAGGACCAAATGATATTTTCAGGTCTTGGCTTAAGTCACCGCTATATCTCCCGTGGTGCCTCCATGGCCATTCCGCTATTGGCTATGGTGGGGGATGAAAGAAGGGCACCGTCCCATTAGCTAAGAGATTTCATTTCATCCTTTTAGGGACATCACACATAGTTAGATAGATAGATGGAAAATACGTAGCTAGATAGAGAGATAGTAGACAGCGAGATATATGGATAATTGGTAGCAGCTAGATAGATATATAAAATGTAGCAAGATAGATAGCTTGATAGATAATAGGTATAAATATATATATAAAGATGACTGTCTTGGATGCCAGATAAGTATGGTATCACAGTGCGATGTATTATTTTCCCTCTAATTCACAGATATAATTGAAACTGCCCTGGCAAGACACGTCGTTCAATTGGTCGTTACGCTCAGCGTACTGAATCACTATACAGTCCTCGTTTTTCGAGTCGTTTGGCTCGTCTTCGTCCCAGTTGAAATATTGCACTTTGGCTCCCGTGCGGGGAAAAACCCAGGTCCCTTCTTTTTCAGCATCAGTGCCGGCTATTAAAACTTTCGACAGTGAATGTTTTCTGGCAAGTTGGACCGCCACATTTAATTCTGTTTTATCACCAATCTCTACCAAGTATCCACCGTGTTCTTCGCACTCCTTTCCAGCCGCGGATGAATCGGTAGCCATGTCTCGTGAAATATAATAATGTGAGCCTTTGTATATTTCCGGTGTGAAGAATTTCCTGTTCATCCATTTCTGCCATCTTTCATTGCCCTTAGGACACAATGCCGTCGGTATTTCGTAAGTTATTGTTAGAGATTCAGTCAGGTTGAAGGTCATTCCATTCTTATCTCGCCCAGCAAACTGACAAGTGTACTCCCCCACGTCATCTAGCGAAGGTCGTTTCCATAGCAACGTCAACGATGACACGTTCTTGTTATCAAAATATCCGTTGGTAACCACGTCGCTAACGCCGTCTACACCCGAGAATTTGTCTCCCTTGGATTTTTCAATGATGCCCAAGACAGTGCTAGATTGGTTGGCACGTGACCTGCTGATTGAGATCGAAGCGATCGAAGAGACGTTCACTGTCTGAGTGTGCATCATCGAACACTTCACAAAAATTTCTTTTGTATAGGCCAGATTGAAAGTTGAAGGACTTGCAGCGAATTTGATGCAGCCATCTTTAGGACATTGAAAACCAAAGATCACGAAAAGTCAGTACAAAATAATATTAAGTGGAAAATAAACAACAACTTATGAACGGTTACATTTTCAAAAAGTAAACAATGAATTTTGGAATTAAAACTTATTGCTTATGTGCACATATACAATTTACTTACGAGATTTTCAGTTACTTAATATTTTTCACGCCGTACTATTTTTAGCTTAAATGATTTCTTTCATGTTCCCTCAGCCCAAATGGGCCAACGGGGCAGATGAAGTGTAGAATGAAGCGCCCCGGGCGCGAGTTAAGCTCGCTACGCCACTGCCACTAACTACGCGAGGTGTAAGTAAGGACTCAAATAGACAGCAAAACGTGAGTAATTTCGAATAACGTTCTCTAATGAATAAAGATTCTGATGAATATGGTATTCCAGTTTTCGGAATGAAGAATTATCATATTGTCTTATATGTTAGGGTATCAAATATAAACATCGTTATAAGACTGAACTTATAGAGAGATAAATCACTGACGTAAAAAAAAACATTTTTAGTGCTTACTAAAGAACATAATATATATAAAAGCGATTTGGGCTCTGCGTTAAATCGAAAGTAAAGAATTAATACAACAGTATTGCAGTTTAAAACACAATCATGAAAAAAAAACGGATCTGCCCGAAACCGAAAAATAACCTAGCCTACCGATCAAGCCTAAGGGGATATAACTCTACGCAAAGGTTTTGCTTGGTATAGCTAGTACGATTATATTTACGATAATTTTAATTTTGTTTAAAAAAAAAACAGAATAATTTTTATAGTAATAATTTGTGAATCTTCACAATATATTATATATAAGAAATTTTAATATGGATCTTCTAACCTGTGTAGTGGCTGAAAAGAGCAACAACCATCCAATACAACGAAGCAAGTATGCTGTTTCCCATGTTGACAAGCTTCTGGTCACTGATGAACAAGGGGAGCCTACACTGCTGTCTTGTTCAAAAATTGTGCACATCTTATACGCGATGAGAGTTACTTCCACTTGAAATTACTATTTTTTTTATCGGCCCCTAGACATCTGTTTATGATGAAGTGGTGATGCTTACGATACGCTAGTCAAGACAAAGTGCTCGCTCACAGAGGCGTAGTAAACTAGAGTGGGGGGGCCCCACGGAGGGAACAGAAAAGTTTCGGACTTTTTAAAAGACACATTTTGAATTGAATACACTTAGGCTTACACAAACGTAAAGATTTTTTGACATGTGTCTTGCGGGGCCCCGTTCAAGAAAGGGGCCCCCATGTCAAGACCTCGAAGAGCCCACCATTAAATTCCCGGTTGCTAAGGCAGTGAGATTTTTTTTTTCGTTGTGATATGTGTTTATGCACAACAGATGCTGAGAGGTGAAGATATTTTTCAATGAGAAAGATCAACCAGTTGTAGTCTCCTGGTCTATAATTATCTTTAAATCACCGGATGTACTAAGTGGTGCCAACTTTGAAACGCACTTGTATAACAATGACGACTCTACAGTTTCTTTTTAAAGAAAAATAACAACATAGCTTCTGACCGTTATTGCTACTATCCAGAAAAGACTGAACATTATATCACCTCCCGGGCAAACCAGAGAACTTTGGGAGTGGGGGAGTGATTGTTTGAGGTGGGGGGGGGGGTGGTGATGTAGGAGGAAGGTTTTACCACAAATTCTCAAAACTTTAATTGTCATGGTCTACGATGGTAGGTCCTCTACGCTTGTGGACAACTTTTTCTCCCCCCCCCCATCCCCACCGGGGCAAGTATCCATTTGATCACATGCGTCCCCCCTATTCCCGGACAAGTCAGTGTTCTGTGTGAGGAGGAGGGGTGGGGGGTTGTGAGATGACAAAGAAACATCCACTCGAAAGAACAAAAGATTAAATGTCAAGTTCAAAGTTCATTGGTTCTCCACGATTGTGGACAACTCCCTCTCCCCCCCCTCAGGGAAGGGGGGGGCGGGCAAATAATCGTCTGATCCTATTTAACCCCCCCCCCTTACTGTCCTATTCCCGGACAAACCAGTTGTCATGACTCTGTTATATATTTGGTAGCACTGTAACGCACCTAATGAATGTGTAATAAAACGGAAGTTAAGAAATAAAGAAGGAGAAGACATAGACGGTTATTTTGTTGTCATTAGTTCGTCTTCCGAAGAGATACGACACCAGTGCTCTGTGAGAGGGAGGGGTTGGAAAATGACAAAGAGACATCCACTTGAAAGAATGCAAGATTAAAAGTCAAGTTCAAAGATCTTTGGTTCTCTACGCTTGTGTATACCTTTTTCTGTGACCCACCCCCACCCCCTCCACTCCCACGGGCAGCTAGCAACCCGTGCGACCACACGCCTTATGACGATCATGCTACTAAATGGTGCTTGAAAAAAATACTTTACATTACTAAAAATATAAAGCTTGGTTGTAGATACAGAGGAAAACTAAATATTGCTACTTTTCAACTAATGGAAAGACATATATAGTTCTTTTTATTTTAATTAATATCTGTGTTATCTAATGAGTTTTTTTTCTTCTTTTGAAAATAATAATTTTTATAAAACGAAAAAAAACATTGGCCGCATGAACACAAACATCCAGGTCCACACCTTTCTAACATACTCTCATTTCTATCAATGAAAACCTGTTTAAAATAATTTCACTATATTAATATATTGATTCAATTGACCTTACAAGTATTACATTCTATATCATGATGAGTTTAGGTTATACAACACTAGAATTAATTTTACATACTCATATGCATTTTGTTATCGTGATATTTCGAAAACCTTCTGTAATAATTCTTTTGGGATTTAATTGTTAACATTGCAATAATTGTGCAATAAACGAATTGAAATATACATTCTCTTAAATAAAATTTCAGCATTGTAAAACAAACATTCACATAATATAAAATTCATGCGCCCAACGTTTTTCGTTTTATAAAAATTAGAAGCTCTTATAAAGTCTATTACTATGTGACCAAATTATTCAGAAATTATTTTCTGCTTTTTAGTACGCAAGAAAAACGTTGTTTTTTTTTATAAAACATTTCTTTATAATGTAGTTTTTATTTTGTATAATAATAAAAGAATATCTTTTAAATGTTTTACGTCCGTAAAGTTTTTAAATATTCTTCTGTCATTTTCAATAAAGTACACGCTTAGATCTTGATCTTGGATCACTTTGGATCTAATTTGGATCATTTTGGATCGCTTTGAGTCTGCTTTGGATCACTGGATCACTTTGGATCACTATTAATATTTTTATAGAATTCAAACTTTTCAACGGGACTTATTAACTAAAAATAGAGCTACTTATTCAAAATAAAAAAAAAAACACCAATGGTTGTACAGAGATGTTAGCGCGTGCAATTGTTGTTAGCTATGAATAATACATTCCAAGTAATCAGATAATACTGTATGATTTTAGGTGTTTAATTAGAATGCCCAATATTCACAATATTTCCAGCTTATTCACTTTTAAACCAAAAAAAAATTGTACAAAACCACTTTAGTATCAAAAATTGTAAAAAAAGTAAAATACATATACATTGACAGAATCCGACATATTTTGAGTTTACTTTTTTTTTTTTCATTTTTTTTTAATTATTTTTAAAAAAGGCCTCATCTGTCACGTGGTGGTCTTATGGGGATTCATCACATGTTAATTCAGACGTGGTCGTTCTATTCCCACATTGACATCTAACAGTGAAGATAGTTTCATACACAGCGTGACATTACTTCTCCAAGCTGGTGTTAAATATGGAATGTATTCATCTCACAGTACTAGCTTGCACGAGTGAAGAAAGTGATGTATTAAAAAGTAGTGCTGAAAATAGATCACCATATTAGATAACATGTACAAATTATGTATGCCAATTGGAGTTTTTTTTTTGTTTACTCTATTTCACATATATAACTGACTAGGTCCTGGCAAGGTACGTCATTCAGTTTGTCGCCACGATCTGCGAACTGAATAATTATACAATCCTCGTTATTTTCGTCGTTTGGCTCGCCTTCGTCCCAGTTGAAATATTGCACTTTGGCTCCCGTGCGGGGAAAAACCCAGGTCCCTTCTTTTTCAGCATCAGTGCCGGCTATTAAAACTTTCGACAGTGAGTGTTTTCTGGCCAGTTGGACCGCCACATTTAATTCCGTTTTATCTCCTATCTCTACCAAGTACCCACCGTGTTCTTCGCACTCCTTTTCAGCCTCGGATGAATCGGTAGCCATGTCTCGTGAAATATAATAATATGAGCCTTTGTATATTTCCGGTGTGAAGAATTTCCTGTACATCCATTTCTGCCATCTTTCATTGCCGTTAGAACACAATGCCGTCGGTATTTCGTAAGTTATTGTTAGAGATTCAGTCAGGTTGAAGGTCATTCCATTCTTATCTCGCCCAGCAAACTGACATGTGTACTCCCCCACGTCATCTAGCGAAGGTCGTTTCCATAGCAACGACAACGATGACACGTTCTTGTTATCAAAATATCCCTTGGTAACCACGTCGCTAACGCCGTCTACACCCGAGAATTTGTCTCCCTTGGATTTTTCAATGATGCCCAAGACAGTGCTAGATTGGTTGGCACGTGACCTGCTGATTGAGATCGAAGCGATCGAAGAGACGTTCACTGTCTGAGTGTGCATCATCGAACACTTCACAAAAATTTCTTTTGTATAGGCCAGATTGAAAGTTGAAGCGAATTTGATGCAGCCATCTTAAGGAAATTGAAAAAAAAACGAAAATCAATACAAAATAAAGTTAAGTGATAAAAACAACTTTTGAATTGTTTCATTATCATAGTAAACAATAAATTTTGAAATTAAACAGAGCGATTAACAGATATTTATCCTGATTTACAAATCTAATATAATAATAGCGGTCTGGGTTCTGCGTTAAATCGAAAGCTGAAAACAAGAATTCAAAATGGCCCCTTGCCCGCGTATCGAGTTGATAAATATATTTTTTTAAATCTACTGATTTGAATTGTTTTTGTGGTTTTTAACACATGAAACCAAAAGTTCAAAATGTGAAAGAATTCCATTTAAATATTTGCCTGTTTTTTTTTTGTTTTTTTTTTGTATTTCTACAACATATTGCATCTTTAAATTGTGATAAATCATTATAAAAATCGGATCTGTCCGAAGCTAAAAATAACCTAGCCTACTGTTCAAACCTAAGGGGATATAACTCAATGCAAAAGTTTTGCAGAGTACAGCTAGTAAATAAATAATTGTTTAATGCACACCAAAGTCAAAAATTTCATTCTAATCAAAAGTCTGACAATTTTCCATGGTGAAAGGTTTGCGAGGAGGGAGGGGTGGTACGTGAAGTCCCTGTAAGGAGGAGATGAAATCTCTTAGATACAATGCACCACAAATGAGACTGTTGACTTATGATGCCCTTCTTTCATGCCCACCATAGCCGATAGTGCAATGACCATGGAGGCACCACGGGTGATATAGCGAGGACTTGAACCATGGCCTGAAATATCCGTTGGTCCACACCGGAGATCGAACCAGAAGCCTTGTGGACCACAGTCGAGCACTTTTCTCCTCGCTCATCCGCCGGTTTAAAATAATCCTTTACAGGCTATAAATTGTAAAAAAAAAAAATGAGTAAACATAATAGTTCATACCAAAAAAAATTACAAGGATCTTCTGACCTGTGAAGTGGCTGAAAAGAGCTGTGATCCAGTACAACGAAGCAAGTCTGTTGTTCCCCATGGTAAGCTATATTGCATGTCGACAAGAGTCTGGTAACTGATGAACAAGGGGAGCCTACACCGTGGATTTGTTGAAGATTATGTACATCTTTTTCAGGAGCGATGCGAGTTACTTTCTCTTGAAATTAAGATGTCTTTTTAGAGCATTTTCGAAAAAAAATGCTCTATTGTCCCCGTTTTGTCTGTCCGTCCGTCCGTCCGTCCGTCATCACCCTAGATCTCAACAACCATAAGTCCTAGACCCATGATGTATATATCATTTTGTAGGTCTTGGCCTGCCAAGAAATGACTTTTTTCCATTTTGCGATCTGACCTCTCAGGGCCGTAAAAGGGGCCTTAGTACCGTTTTTTACTATATAAGCTATATTAATAAAGGAGCGCTTATATCTCAGCAACTATAAGTCCTAGACCCATGATGTATATATCATTTTGTAGGTCTTGGCCTGCCATGTGTACATCAAAAGTTCATTTTGCGATAGGACCTCTGAGGGCCGGGCTTCAGGGCTCCTAAGGGGCTTATATATTATATATACACCTTGTACGTTCAATAACCCGTTCATTTGGTGCGAAATACTGCAGCACGTAGTTTCACCAAGATTTATTAAGAAACTCATCAAATGAAATAGTAAGCTTGTGTTCTGAGTTTAATTGAAAGTATCAGAGCTATGCAACAATTGACGGAGTTTTCGGACTATTAAATGACTATAATTTAGAATGTTTTCAATTATGGGTCCTATTTCAGTAACCACAAACCACTTGTAGTTAGATTTAAGAGACAATAATTTTTTTTTCAAATATAAAGAAACGTCTTTATAATTTTTTTTTACAAATATATGCATTACACAATTGAATTTATAAACATTTCCAAAATTTACAAATATTTATTGAAAGCTAACAAACGTACTGATGCATAACACGAAAATGCGCTAACACGTCCTGTGTCCAGAATGGAACAGGCTTAATTGCTTGTTTTTAATCGTATTCTACACATCTGTTTAAAATCAAGTGGTTGATTTTGACGATACGCCGGTCATTACAAATTGCGCTTGCTCACATAGGTGGAGTAAACTCGGCCGTGGGGGGGGGGGGGGGGGGAGAACAGAGAAAAGTTTCGAATCATTTAAAAGACTGAAGATGAAATAAATACAACTTGGCCTAAAAAAAAATAAGTAAATAATTTTGACATGTGTCTTGTAGGGCCCAGTTTATTTGGGGAGGGTGGGGGATCCATCTCTCGACCCTTTCGAGCCCACATTAAATTCGCGCCTGATAACTCAGTTCTTTCTGTCACCTTCTCTGCAAAACAGATGTTGAGAGATTAAGATATTAATGAATGAGAAATGTCAACTAGCTGTAGTCTCTTGGTCTGCAGTTATCTTTGAAACACCGGATGTACTTAGTGGTGCCAACTTTGAAACACAGTATTTATCAACTATTTGTATATTAATAACGTATCTACAGTTTGGGGAAAACAACAACAACAATAACAACATGGCATTTCAACGGTATTGCTAATGTCCAAAATCGTCGTAAATGCCTCCTCCACCCCACCGCCACCCTATACCCCGGTCACACAAAAAGTAAAGGTGCCCCCTTGCTGGATATTGGTGTCCCCCCAGCTTACTTTGACCTGGCTATGGGCCTGGGGGTTAGGGTTAGGAGAACTCCTTGTAAGAATAACATTAAATCTCTTAGATCCTGTAAAACACTAATGGTACGGTTTTTTTTTGCAATGCTATTCATTCATCCCCCCACCATAACCGATAGTGCAATGGCGATGGAGGCACTACTGGAGATATAGCGTGAACTTTAACCATGACCTGAATTATCCATTGGTCCTCACCGGAGATCGAACCAGGTACTCTCAACCGGGCGTTTTGTCGCACGACCATTCGTCCCGTACAGTATCCTGGAGTACTTCCTTACTTACTGCAATTTATAGTACGTATATTATTTACTGCTATATTGCATGACGTTGCCGTTTGCCGATGTTACTGACGTAGCTGATGTTGCAGATGAAACTAATTGTTATATAGTGAGCTAGCTGTGTGTATTACGGATCTGATTGAAGTCTCAAGACTGGTATTTACGGTGGTACAGTTACAATATTGGATTATTGACAATAGTATTTTAATTAAAAAAAAACAAAACAAAAAAACAATAAAATAAATCAGAAACTAATAACATTAAAGTTAAATTTCAAATGGAACTATATTAATGTCATCAATTCTGCAAGAGGGTCAGGAAGCTGCAGCTAAGTTAACATTTTAATTTTCTTTTATTTATTAATTTTTATAAACATTAACTGTAACCTGCTAATGTATTTTGTTCGTTGTTCCTAGTGGAATTCTGTATTGATTCGAATACAGTAGAGGTTAAAATAGGGTCCACTTGGAACAACTAAAACACGTGCATTTAGGTTAATTATCATAATTTTTGTTCCATTAGTTAGGTACTTTGCAGGGGCCGATCCAAGGGGGGGCCTAAGGGGCACGTGCCCCCCTAAGAGAAGTGTTGGCATAAGGGGCACGTGCCCCCAAAAATTGCTGAAAGGTACGTGACCATAATTTCCATACACATTTGAGACGTATTTATTTTTGTTCAACTTAAAATTTGTTGAAATTCGTATATATGTAAATGTTATTCACTGACAGGTGTAATTCCCAACTTAAATTTAGAATAAAAACTGCAAAAACATGATCGGTGTTAACATATTATTCGCTGCAAAATTTGTACCTAATTCATTATTAAGTAAATTTAAGTGATGAAGTGATTCTAAGCCATGTGTTGTTTTATTTTTTATACGATGTTTTACGATTACAGAAAATGAATGATAAAACCAAGCGAAAGATGTCAGGTCCTGAACGAGTGAAAGAGGAAAAGAAGCAGAAGTTGGTGGATAGTTTCGGATCTATGAAAACAATCAGTGCTTACTTTCTCAGTCAAAACAAACTCCACTACCTACATCATCAGTCCAAGATCAGTCAACTCCGTCTACATCTACAGTGCACGATATACCGCCTACATCCACATCTGCAATCCATGATCAGTCGCCCACAACTACGTCTGCAGTGCATGATATACTTCCTCCATCCGTATCTACAGACCATGATTCGCTGCCTCTATCTAAGACTACAGTGCACGATATACCTCTAAATTCATCAAGTGTCACTAACTCATTTGAAAATAAAATGCTTCAAGAGTTTATCAAACCATATGACATTGGGCTACTATATAAAAAAATTAGACAGTTTTCAGCTTCCAATAGATATGACATTATCCGGAATGTAGCGAAGCCAGATGTTAATCATTGCTTTCCACAAACACAAGAAGGTAAAAAGAAACGCTCATTTCAGTACAAATGGTTGGTAGCTAATCAGTGGCTAGTTTACAGTCAAGCTTTAAACGGCGGTTTATGTTTACCATGCATTATTTTTGCTAAAACGAGTCATAGATCAACAGGTGTATTTGCAAGCACACCATTGACAAAATTTAAAGATGGACCACAAGATATATATAAGCATACTGAAACGGAATACCATAAAAATTCAATGAAAGATTTGGCATCATTTATTGAGATAATGGAGCAGAGACAAGCTAATGTCATCCAGCAGACTTGCAGTAGCATCCAATTACGTATACAACAAAATCGTCGAAAGCTGATGTCAATTCTACAAACAGTCATACTCTGTGGTAGGCAAAATATACCACTTCAAGGACACAATGAGACAGACACTAATTCTAATAACAACCGTGGAAACTTCCAAGCCCTTCTGGATTTCCGTATTTGTGCTGGTGATAATATTCTAGAAGAACATTTCAAAACTGCTCCAAAAACTGCAACATATAGGTCAAAAACCATTCAGAATCAACTGATTAATGGGTGCGGAGACAATATTAGGTGTACAGTGGTAGAACAAATAAAAGAGGCTGTTTACTTCAGCATTATGGCTGATGAGGTGACTGATGCATCTAACATGGAACAGTTAGCGCTTGCAGTTCGATTTTATGATGGTGTACAGATTTGTGAAAGATTTGTAGATTTTATAAGATGTGATAGTGTAACAGGAGAATCAATTGCCAAACTTTTGATTGGTAAACTGCAAGAATACGGTTTGGATTTGTCTAAGCTGCGTGGTCAAGGCTTCGATGGGGCTGGCAACATGGCTGGTAAAATCAAAGGAGCTGCAGCTATAATCAGTCAGCAGTATCCTAATGCTGTTTACTTCCATTGCAATTCTCACGTTCTCAATCTTGCTGTAGTCCAAGCCTGCTCATTACAACCAATTAGGAACATGATGGGTACTTTGCTTGAGGTCTGTATATTTTTTAAGTATTCACCTAAGCGTCATTTGCAATTGCAGCATAATATTCAGCATCTATGTCCTGAGTCCAGAAAGCAAAAACTTGTTGATCTATGCAAGACTAGGTGGGTAGCCAGGCATGATGCATTGGAAGTGTTTGGAGAACTTTATACAGCAGTTGTGCAAACTTTAAATGATATAGCTGACGGTGATTCCTGGAATCAAGAATCAGTAGCAAAGGCACGCGGTCTTCTTTTGGGGGTGACACAGTTTGATTTCATAATTTCTTACGTTATGTGCTGCAATGGTCTCCGTTTTATTCATTCACTCAGTGTGAGTTTACAAGGTCGATCAATTGACATTTGCTCTGCCATGATAGAAGGGTCAAATGTAATTAGCAGCATTGAAAGATGCCGGAAGGAAATTGATGAGGTTAGTTTAGAATGGTATACGCAGGCCACTTCTTTATCCAAGTCAGTCGATGCACCAGAGCCAAGTGTACCACGATTAGGTAAACGGCAGATAAATAGAGCAAATACACCAAGTGATTCACCAGAACAATATTTTCGTCGTACTGTCATAATACCTTTCATTGATCATTTACTTTCAGAGTTAAAAACAAGATTTTCACCCTTGCAATAACGTGCTGTTCAAGGGATTGCTCTCGTTCCTTCTATCTTCTTGTCTAATCCACAAACTAAGAAGAAAGAAGCTAAAGCTTATGGCGAATTAATTGTAATGGATCTTCCATCACCACACACATTGTGTACAGAATTGAAATGTTGGCAGAGTAAATGGGAATCAAGCTCATCAGATGTTCCATCTTCCCTAGTGACAACACTTCAACAAACTTCTGCAACCTTTTATCCTAATATTCACACCATGCTACGTGTGTCAGCAACAATTCCGGTGACGTCATGTGAGTGCGAACGATCATTCAGTCGTCTTCGCCAGTTAAAGACATACTTACGTTCAACAATGGGAGATGAACGACTTTCTTCATTGGCCCTCATGTGCATAAACCGTGACATAGACATTGATACAGAAAAGGTGTTAGACAAATTTGCACGTGATCAAACTCGCAGAATGGAACTTATTGATATTCTTTCCGATTAACATATCATATTCTCTTTTATGTGGGCAACACTAGGATTTAGATATTAAGTGGCACTCTATGTTGTGTGTTAAGGCGCATCCACATATGGGCGATATCGCCAGCAAACTTGCCTGTCCATACTTGCGCAACCTCTATACAAACCTATGCAATTAAATCTCCCGCAATATTACAAGCGATTGCTTACAATCTGCAATCGACGTCCACACCTGCGCAATCGGTTGCCCGCCATCAAATTGCGCGCGATATCCCTTATATGTGGACTCGCCTTTTACACTTGTAATTCAATATGAACTGTATTTTTTATAACAGGATTGGTATCTGTTACCTGAATTCAATGCCAAAAACGTTTTATATTTTCTTTCCCTATTTATATATATATATATATATATATATATATATATATATATATATATATATATATCAAGAAATTACCGACACATTTTATTTGTGCCCCCCCTAGACAAAATTTCTGGATCGGCCCCTGCTTTGTATTGCTGTACTATTATTTTTTCTCGTTGGTGTTGTTCTCTTTTCTGTCCAGTAGTTATATAGTTAGTTATTATTGCTAGTATTCTCCTTTTCATTTTGTATTAGGGATATATTGTGCTGTATATATAATCAGTGCCATGACAACCCTTACAGCTTTAATAGAGAATGGTAAGTCCCTTGGACTTACCGGGCAGGAGTTGCGTGATTGGGTTAAGCTAAGAGATGCCGAGGAGAAAGAAGAGAGACGCGAGGAGATAGCGAGAAACAAAGAGAGGGAGGATAAGGAGAGGGAAGAGAGACGCGTGAGGGAGGATAAGGAGAGGGAAGAGAGGCGCGAGGAGATAGCGAGAAACAAAGAGAGGGAGGATAAGGAGAGGGATGAGAGGTGCGAAGAGAGAATGATTAGAAAGCTAGAGGCGGAAAATGCGAAAGAGCGTTTGGAACTCGATAGAGCAAGAGCAAGCGAACCCCCGAGTACCATGAATAGCGAGAGACTAACTACGCCTACCCTGAAGTTACCATATTTCAGTGAGGATGTGGACAGTATGGACACATACCTATCACGTTTCGAGCTGTTGGCAAGTAGTGCGGGGATAGCAGAGGGTGAATGGGCGTCCTCACTTTTGACATTTCTCCGGGGTAAAGCCTTGGATGTCTGCTTGAAATTAGACAGAGTGGAAATAAGGGATTACAAAATAGTAAAAGACGCACTGATGCGAATGTATGGAAACACATCTGAGGGATATAGGGACAAATTTCATAACACCCGTCCGTCCAGTGATGACGATCCGCAGATATTTACAACAAATCTTAGTTTGTATTTCGATAGGTGGGTGGCATTATCGGGTATCGAACAAGAGTATAAAAATCTGAGGGAACTTATATTAGTTGACAAAGCCGTAGACGGATGTTATAGCATTTTTAAAAGAGAAGGGGCCGAAATCGTTAGAGGAAGTTACCGACCTCTTGAGAAAATACAAATCAGCACATCCAGAAAACCCCATATCGAAAGCAGACACAGAACGACAAGACGTTCTATGTTATGCCAGGGCAGTCACACAACCTGAACGTAGACATAGCTCTAGTCCCGGACGTCACAGAAGCAGTTCCAATGACCGCCGTGACAGAGATAGATCGTGTTACTCATGCGGGAAGGGCGGACATCTTGCTAGGGACTGTAAGGATGACAAAGTTAGTAGTTTAACATGTTTCTCATGCAACGGCAGGGGGCATACTTCACGATATTGCACCAAGCCAAAGAGAAACTACCCTGGCAGAAATACATATCTGACAAAAGATTCCAGACAGAGACAGAGAGAGAGCGCTAATCCGGTGCTAGCAATACTGGCAACAGGTCATAGCCTCAAGTTCTACCCTGGGTTTGTGCGTGACACACCAGTAAACGTGTTACGTGACACTGGGGCTACAGTAGTAGGCATCAGAAGATCTCTGGTTAAAGATCATGAGTTTACGGGGAAAACAGGACATTGCGTGTCATTTGTAGGGGGTATACACGAGTTACCCCTCGCCATGATTAAAATCAAGACCCCTTTCTATTCGGGCATGGTACCTGTCTTTGTAATTGATGATCCACCCTATGATGTTCTAATTGGCAACATCCCTGGCGTGATAGAATGTAGTCCCGTGGAATTAGACAGTTGGGTAAGACAGAATGCACCCATGCAGAACTGTAACGCCGTCACTACAAGGGCACAAGGGATGAGAGATAAAGACATTTACTGCCAGGAACCTCAAATTGACACTGACTACTCAAAAGAAAGTCCCAGTACAGACCAGGTTATGACAGAGTTAGATGTAGTTGCAGAGACTGGCGTGGGAAGCCAAAAGGAAGTACCCGTTAATGAGAATGGCAGATCCCTAGACGAACAGGTTGTGGACGGAGTTGACAGGGTTCGTGTAGACGAGAGCTCATTCCGGTATGACCAGCAAAACGACACTTCTTTACAAAAGTTAATTAGTCAGTGCGAAAGTTCGACGAAGAAAGGCAGGGCAATCGGAGAACAGATAGTGCTGGACGAAGGTGTATGGTTTCGAAAACGCACTGGCTCCACGACCGTCATATGACGGACGATGTATTTTTTTTTTACCGCTTCCGTCAACAATTGCATAGCCGAGCAATTATACATTAAAATGAGAGGTTAGTTTGTGTGGCGCGCTAGTGATGTAGGTTGTACGCTTGGCTGAGACCCAGTTTGGCTAGCTATGTGCGGGTTCGATTCCTGATAGAGACATACATTTTTTTGTTCAGATTTTATTTTTCAGGATCAGGGTTAGGGATAGGGGGTTAGGGATAGGGGGTTAGGGATAGGGTTAGGGTGTGGAGCAATATCTATTGATGGTCATTTTTTAATAAATCATAAATTTTTTTCCAGATTTTTTTTTCAGGATTAGGGTTAGGGATAGGGTTAGGGAAAGGAATAGGGTTAGGGTTAGGATTAGGGTTAGGGATAGGGTTAGGGATAGGGTTAGGGATAGGGTTAGGGATAGGGTTAGGGATAGGGTTAGGGATAGGGTTAGGGATAGGGTTAGGGTGTGCAGCAATATCTATTTATGGTCCCCGAAAAAAAAAATATCTCCGATTTTTAACAGTAAATGACGTCATCAACGTCTGCAGTAAATGAGAGTTCTCATTCATTCTGTTTACTCTTTAATTGTGTTAAAACGATCGTCTATTTTGAGCACCATCATTGTGTAAGTAATAATATCATGATATAAACTGCATTTATAACTTTACATCATAAGAGTTCATTCTGTTGACGGAAGCGGTAAAAAAAAAATACATCGTCCGTCATATGACGGTCGTGGAGCCAGTGCGTTTCGAAAAATACAATCTAAGAGAAATATATTGAAACAACTCCTTGTACCCATCAAATATAGGCACTTGGTGCTTAAAACGGCTCATGACTCTGTATTGGCGGGTCACATGGGGGTCACTAGGACCAAATATAGAATCATGAGTAAGTTCTTCTGGCCAGGTATGACAAGAGACATAAAGAAATATGTGAAGACATGCGTTATATGCCAGGTGAAAGGGACCAAACCCACACGAGGTAGGGCGCCCCTGCAAGTGACAGATGTGATCGACAGACCGTTCAAAAAGTTTGCCATAGACATATTAGGGCCAATGCCAGTAATGTCGTACAGGGGACATCGTTATATATTAACAGTGGTGGATGTATGTTCAAGGTGGCCGGAAGCCGTACCGCTAAAATTCATTAGGGCTGAAGACGTGGCGCAGGCACTGCTTAGCATTTTCTGTAGGACAGGTTTCCCTGATGTTATTTTATCAGATAGAGGAACCCAGTTTGTATCTGACATGACCAAACACTTCACAACGGTACTAGGGATCAAACAGACATTCACATCTCCATACCACCCCCAGAGCAATGGGATTTGTGAGAGACTTAATGGAACAATAAAGAGCATGATTAGTAAAGTAGCCAATGACAGCCCCGGTG
Organism: Bulinus truncatus; assembly: GCA_021962125.1. Classification (NCBI taxonomy): domain Eukaryota; kingdom Metazoa; phylum Mollusca; class Gastropoda; family Planorbidae; genus Bulinus; species Bulinus truncatus. The sequence goes on from JAGDYQ010000409.1 coordinate 187,958, forward strand.
ACTGGGACCTCATGCTACCATGTGTACTATTCGCGTATAGGGAAGTTCCCCAAGAAACCACAGGGTTCTCACCATTCGAGATGGTGTATGGCGCAAATCCGAAAGGACCACTATCCATTTTGAAAGACCTCATGACTAAGGCCGATTTAACCCCTGAGGTTAGAACAACATACGAACTGGTTATCGACACGCGACAAAGACTTATTCAGGCCTGTGACGTATTCAAGACCAATGTCTCAAACAGGAACTCTCAAACCATGACGAGGGTAAATACCAGCCGAACAATGAGACGTGTCCGTCCGGGGGACGAAGTACTTGTACTGTTACCAGATAAGACAAATAGACTGTTCATTAGATGGCAGGGACCTTTTAAAGTTGTTAGAAAAGTGACTGACGTGGACTATGAAGTCGATATCAGAAATAAGGTTAAGACATTCCATATTAACATGTTGAAAGAGTATTACCCACGACCAATAGTTATCTCCCACCCAGACAATGTACCGTCTACAGCGGAGACTAATATCAGTTGCCTCTTACTGAAAGAAGACGATCTATCAGATGATAATATGCTGTCACATGACATACCAGAAATTGGAACTACGGAAACCTGGAAAGATGTACGAATTAGTAGCTTACCTTCTGACAAAGCCGCGACCGTCGAGGGACTTCTGACTGATTATTTAAGCATTCTTTCGGACGTGCCGGGTAAGACGGATGTAATTAAGCTATCCTCTAACCAAAGCGAATTTCGCGTATCTAGGTAGCTCGCGAAATTCGCCCCTCTTTCGCGGCAATGTATTTATATGGAGATGCTCAAACCGCTTAGAATTTCCGCGGCGGTGCAGAGAAATTTCGCGGCATCGCTTCTTTCAGAGTTTTTTCGCGTTTCGCGAGTGTAAACAATCCAAAATGGCTGCCTAGAAACATCGACTCAAATGAAATTCATGGTTAAAATTGATATAAATGTCTTAAAATTAACAAATAAGAATTACATTTATATATAGCAACTTGAATTATATCAGATTATACCAAAAAGTAAATGTTTTTTTCACTTTTTACTTGTAAAATACCATAACTGTAGAAAATATGTCATAAGAAGAAAATGTCTGCCGACGTCTTCAAATAAACAAAAAGAAAATTAAAAAAAATCATTATATCCGGTCTGCTGACGCCTTCGTTTAGGTGTAACGTGGGTTTTTCGCGCTTTGAAAAATCTCACGTGAGAAATAGCGCAGCGGAACGCTTCGCTTTGGTTTGAGGAAAGCTTTAAACATGACATAAAACTATCAGAAGATAAAGTGATTCGACTGAGACCGTATGCGCTACCTCTACACCACCGGGGACAGATTCAAAGGGAGTTAATAGAACTACAGAAACAGGGGATCATTGAGCCATCAGAGTCTCCATACGCTGCTCCTATAGTGCTAATGAAAAAGAAAACTGGTGACATTAGACTGTGTGTGGACTATCGTCAGTTGAATAAAATTACTGTTCTAGATTCCTACCCAATGCCTAACTCTGAAGAGTTAATGACACGCTTAGCTAATGCCAAATATTTTTCTAAATTGGATTTAGCCAGAGGTTACTGGCAAATACCTTTAACCCAAGAAGCAAAGCCCCTGACGGCATTTATCACTCCATTTGGTTTATTCCAATGGAACTTTATGAGTTTCGGGTTGGTCAATGCACCGGCCACATTCAACAGAATGATGGCCAAGTTATTCTCCCACAGACTTAACACAATTTACTACTTAGATGATATCTGTGTTTTTCATGAAGACTGGAAAAAACATATGCAAGGCCTTCGAGAGGTATTCGACATATTAAAGCGACACAACCTGACTGTCAGACCAACTAAACTAGAAATATGACTGACAGAGATTACTTTCTTGGGACATAAGGTAGGCAACAACTCGATACGACCAGTAGACGAGACTGTGTCAAGAATATTGAACATAGAAGTACCGTCGTCTAAGAAGCAAGTCCGCAGCTTGCTAGGTCTGTGCAATTTTTACCGTAAATTTATACCTAACTTTGCACATGTGATGGAACCACTAGCCAATCTAACCAGAAAGGGGGAATCGAATAAAGTTATATGGTCTGACAGGTGTCAACAGGCGCTCGATTTAATCAAGATAGCGTTCGCCCAACAGCCCATTCTCAAACTACCGGATATCAGTAGGCCCTTCTGTCTGGTTACGGACGCCTCCGGGGTAGCCATAGGTGGGGCCCTGTTACAGGGCCATGATGGGGTGTTACACCCTGTGTTGTACGTTAGCCGTAAACTGACATTAGCTGAGACTAGGTATGCTACTATAGAGAGGGAGGGACTAGCCATCATATGGTGCATCACCAAGCTGGCCAGGTACCTCCTGGGTGCCCCTTTCACTCTCCTGACCGACCATGCGCCACTGGCTTTCATCAATTCAAAGAAACTAGGGAATCATAGAGTAGCAAGGTGGGCTCTGTTACTACAAGATTTCAATTTTGTCATCCAGACCATTCCGGGTAAGCAAAACGTATTAGCTGACACTTTGTCTCGTTGCATTTCAAACCAAATTCAGGAACAAAGCCCAAACTATTAAAGCTGTAAGGGCAGCGATAATTGTGTGATACATTTTCATGAGTAACATATACCTCCATTCTGGTTTAGGTAAAGTATCTATTAACATCATATTGTTTGGTGTTGTAAACGTTAATCACCAAGCTAATATAATCCGATTTTGTTGATATTGGATGATAACTTACGATCATCATAGGACTCATTACACTATCTTCCAAATTACATGTAAAACTTAACTACAAGTATTTTTTTTCTTTAATATAAAGTCACCGATTAATTTAATATTGTTATCTGATTTTTGTTCTTATTGGCCGTGAGTGACCAAGCACTAAAATTTTGGCCATTTGTTGATACATTCTTACCAGTTGTAACAATCTGTTGAGAGGTGTTTTCTCTCTCTGTAAATATATAATTCTTTTATTAATTTTAAAACGTTATGTTGTACCAGTTTTTTATTTGTTTTTTCATTGCTTCCCTCTAGCAAAAAGAGGCCTGTATGTTATAGAAGATTTATAATGGGTTAGTACAGTAGGAAACTTTGGGATGACATTTTGTTTAGTGACAGATTACGATCCCTTAGTTTGTAATTGGTGTTATTTATGGTACTGGGATTGTGTGCAAATATAATTTGTTCATGCTTTACTTAAATCTGTTATAATTAATTGTCTTTTGTGTTATGCAATCTCTTGTAAACTGTTAGATGTACCAATATAAGTAAATTGCTTATATTTTAGTTTCTACTTTTTTAGTTAAGATAGTGTAGCTGGAACCAAACAAATTGGTTTGATAGACCGTAGAATGGATGACACTTCTGTTAGAAGACGTAATTTTAGAATTATGTCTCTTGTGTATCTTATCAGCATGTCATTTTGACATTAATAATTATGTAATTTCCAAATGTATGATTTTTTTTTTGGTTTAGTACACATTTTGATGTATATTTTATCTTGCATGATTGCATCGAGCTTACTGACAAGGAGGGAGATGTTACGATCGCACCCCCTCTCATCACAGCCCCCCTCCCCCCATATTATGTTTCCCTCATCGCCACACCTGTGGTCAGCGTAGCACAGTTAAAGTGACCGAAATCAAAGCCCTATTGTCAGGCTTTGATGTCCGTAACGCCCCGCCCCCTATTCTTCTCCCGAAATCAAAGCACCACTGGACTCTGGTCAAACCTCCGAGTCAGGTTTTGATGTGCGTAACGCATCGCCCCGATCTCCTACCGAGATCAAAGCCCTACTGTCCGAAACACCCCCTCTATCCCCCACCCACCAGATCGGGGACCAGAAGTTGTAAGTTAGTTTTTAAGTCAGTGTGTTGTATCAGAGTAGATTGGAGTTTGGACAGAGATGTAGTCTTATAGAGGCAGTGTGGTATTAGAGTTTGTATGAGATAGTCGTGCAGTCACGAGTAGTTTAAATAAAGCTCATTTATTTTATATTTCAAATCAATAAGCGTTGACTTATCTGTTGATATACCTGTGTGTTTCACTGTGTGTTTAATGGTTATCCACAAAAGAGCCCGTAACAGTTATAATTACTTCCAGTTGACTGGTTGGCCGACTCAAAGATTGAAATCTGATTTATAAATTGCTTCCATTTAAAAAAAAAGCAGTTTTACATGCAAATAAATAAATAAGTATTTATATTAATAACAGAACACGATGATTTGTTCAATGCAATATGTATTTATCAATGTCATTATTGTGCTTATCTGTCGTCAGATTGGTATTGACTTTCTTAGTATGGTGTCTCCCCTACATAGTTACCGCTGAAAAAAGATTGAAATAGAAAACAATAATAATATAACATATCAAACGTGTATTCCAAAGGAAGAAGAAGAAGAAGAAATACGGTGATTAACTTACATCATATATATGTCGGTGCAATACACTTTAAATAATATAAACGTCCAAAAAAAATTCTTGTAAATAATGTACAGTATCAATCGAGATAATCCGATTGGTTTAAAATAAATCTACAAATAAAATGTTAAAAGAAACAACTTACGGTGGATCGTACTCACACACCACAAAGTTCGCCAGGTATGTCGGGGACACGCAGTGAGTGATGCCACAGCCCACCTTCTGTGTGTCACGCCAGACGACCTGATTGGAAGATCGTCACAGTTGAGTGTACCCACTCAATTAGCTTTCTCTCTCTCTCTCTCTCTCTCTCTCTCTCTCTCTCTCTCACACACACACACACACACTCAGACACACATCATCGCACCAGACAGGGATGAGGGATAGCTTTGTGGCTCCCACATTCTAAAACTATGATTTTGTGGCCATAGGCAAAGAATTTCCAGACTAATTAGTGGGCCCTAGACAGAGAGTTTGCAGATATATTTGGGGCCCCAGACAGAGACTTTGCAGATATATTTGGGGCCCCAGTCAGAGATATCGCAGATATATTTGGGGCCCTAGACAGAGAGTTTGCAGATATATTTGGGGCCCTAAACAGAGAGTTTGCAGATATATTTGGGGCCACAGACAGAGACTTTGCAGATATATTTGGGGCCCTAGACAGAGAGTTTGCAGATATATTAGGGACCCTAAACAGAGAGTTTGCAGATATATTTGGGGCCCCGGACAGAGAGTTTGCAGATATATTTGGTCCCCTAGATAGAGATTTCTATATATATTTGTGGACAGAGATTTCCAGATATTGTCGCGGTGTGGGAGGGGGTTTCTAGACAAGGGTGTCCGTCAATGTCCGATTTTTTGGTAGTGTTGGCCCTAGACATTTGTCATTCAAAAAGAGCGGATATGTGTGGAGGATCCCATTACGGTTGACTTTAAGCATAACACATGGAATAAAAAAATATGTTGAAGAATGGAAATTCATTATCGGGACGTGTGTGTGTGTGTGTACTTGTGTGGTGTGGTGTTGCACGACGGGGGGGGGGGGCACGCCATGGAGCCCTACTTTGTAAAACCTCACTAAAAGACAGGTGCAGATACTTGGCTGTCGACCTAAAAGTCTTTGGTTCGATCCTCTGTGAGAACCATGGGAAATTTTCCCATTTTTGCTCTTGTATGTTTAAATGAAATTTTATAAATGTAAAAGGGTCTTTAAGTTTCTCCTGGGTCGGGGACTCAACCGAACCTAATTTGTCTGAAGTGCTCAAACTTAAGCAACTAGCGAATGACCAGCCATAGATGCTCACCTGAGAATAATGACCACACGTCTTCTGTGAACGTGTGAAACAAAGCCAGGTAGGTAGATCCACATTGGCGATCTCGTCAGTCCATAATTTCACAGCGTTCTGAGCAGCTTTCAGGTTGTCAACCGAGGCTACACGACATATTTGAAAGGTTTACAGTATCAATCAAAGTACACAACATCAATCAAAGTACACAATATCGATCAAAGTACACAATATCGATCAAAGTACACAGCATGAATCAAAGTAAACAGTATCAATCAAAGTATACAGTATCAATCAAAGTACACAGTATCAATCAAAGTACACATTATCGATCAAAGTACACAATATCAGTCGTTGTATATGATACTAATCAAGTCAAACTGAATCAATCAAGATGCACAGAACCAATCAAGCTACAAAATACGCATCAAAGTACACAGTATCAATCAAGATAATCAGTATCAAATCCAGGTACACAGTATTCATCAGACGAAAAAGCACATAAAGTGTAAAACTGTTTCAAGTGTTTACAGTAATCTGAGTTAACTGTATCTTTTAGACAACGTGTCTCTTTTAGACATCGTGTTTCTTTTAGACAACTGTGTCAAATTACAAACAAACAAAAGAAATATTCCAAATAGTAAACTTACGGGCTGACGAGTAGATGTTTTCCCCGTACTCCCCTGCGCTGTGTGCAAATTTACAGTTGCCGCTCCACCCGGAGGCGTAGTCACTCAGTGTTTGATCCCAGACCTGACGAGATCACGTGATAGAAAGACGTGTAAATTAAGTGATAGGCCAACAGACAGATAAATAGAAAGATACACATAGACCCAGTGGCGTAGCGAGCGTAACTCGCGACCGGGGAACAATACCTTTTTAGCACCCCCCCGCGTTCAAAAAACATATAATACTATATGTTAAATATACCATTTGGCGCCCCTTTGTGAGTAGCGACCGGGGCATAATGACCCCCCCTTGCACCCCTTTCGCTACGACACTGCATAGACCCTCTAAACCCAAAATAAAGAAATAAAGAAATAATCACCGCGCGTAGCCACAGAATATATATCATACAAAATGTACATTTCTATTTAAAAAGTCACAATGTTTTAAGAGTTCAAGGTTCACAAATATGACGGCCGTAGAAAATAGTAATCCGAAACGAGGAATGCTGTTATAGTTTGTGGGCTTAACTAGATATTTTAACTCGAGCCATTACTTTTACGTTATATTGTAATCGCGTGCATTAAAAGTTCCCTTAAACGGGGCCATCGGTGTAGATGAAGTGTAGAATTCATCTGTTTAATATGAGCACTGCAACTAATGTGGTTTGCACAACGCCACGTCTTTACCTCCCCCAACTTAAAGTCAGGTGCCGCATTTTAAGCTGGGTGGGCTTAAAGGACCTGGAGAAAAAATACCATTGGTTCTCAACCAATGAGCGAAACCGCGGATCTCAGGTCAATAGTCTTAACAGGACTTAACATCGCTCGACCATCTGTCCTACTAATGTATTGCAATATTTATAATATGCGCTTTATGCACACGAATTGAGCGTCTTATTCAAATTCAAAAACTCACCAGTGGTGGCAGCGAGACGTTTGCGCGTGCGTCGTTGTGAGCTTTGAGAAACCCGTCGATGACACTCTGAGTGAGGACCTCTGACGTCGCGGCGTGAGTGAGGGCAACGGAGGAGATGCAAAGTGTGAGGAGCTTGAACAGCATGGTGTGATAGAGCAGGGAGAAAATGGTCTTATTGTAGTATGTCAACTAGCGTAGTGACGAGATGAAGCCAATCGGCAACATTTTATACACCTAAAAAAAATTTAATTTCTTTGTCTTTTTTTTTTTTACACGCTAATTGGACTCACTGTTTAACGTAGTGAGCTTATCTTGGATTTCAATCAGTTAATTACCATCGGCAACAGTTGAGAGACAAATACAACTCAATTCATTTACAGTCATGTAGGCGGGTTGGTTCATTCAATCACTCCCAACTGATTGCGAGATTATCAGAAACAAATAAATGAATCTAAAGTCTCTTTACGCTCTTCTAAGCACATATCTATATCAACATTATCTTCCAGTTGACATTGTTTCCCCGCTGGCATATGCTCTTGTGGGGGGGGGGGGGAATGTAGGGGGGTATTTTTTTTAGTTATTAATTATTTTCTTGTATTCTAGAAAAAGTGGCCAAAGGGGCGGGGGTTGTGTTGTGAATATTTACATAAAATTGACTTCACCAAAAACATTGTAGATTTTCTAAACGTGGCTATTTGTATTACGTTTTTTTGTGTCATAGTTGCCAGGCTAAAGGCCCAGGTACCGATCCTGTCTGGAGGGAAGAGTGCATGAAGGAAGCGATAGGACAGATGTGGTACGTTGTACAGTCCACACGTACGGCTCTTTTTGGGCCTCGCATGTGACACTCTCCCAATTTATCAAGCCTAAGGGGAGTAAAGCTTATAATGCCCCCCCCCCCATAATTGTCATCTCCTCCTTACATTAACTCTTCTGTCCCCGGTGATACGCCCATTACATGAACATGTGAAACCCGCGATGACAGATTATTCAGTTATCTAACGCAAACATTTGTTCCATTTTTTTTTAGTATGGGGCAGAGGCGTAGCGAGAATGGGAAATGCCCCGGGCGCTACTCAAAAAGGGGCGTCAAATGGTATATTTTACATATAATATTACATGGTTTTCGAATTTGGGGGGGGGGCGCTAAAATGGTATTAAAAAGGTATTATGTCCCGGGGCGCGTGTTAAGCAGAAAATATTTACACGTTTTTTTTTTTACCTAGATTCTGCCAAATATATATACTAAATGATTTGATGCGTATCAAAGGTCAATGTAAGGAAAACCTGGCCAGTCGGCATGAACAATTAGCCATGGTCCTCCTATCTGTTACTGTCTCAAAAAAAAAAAGAGATCAGGCGTCATGCGATGTGAGAGGGGAATGAGGAATGCACCTTGCACGCAGTCCAGTTTCAACAGTATTTAGTGTAACCCCGGAGCTGTAAATATGTCGCAGCCCAGCCCCCCCCATTACCCCACCACCCTTTCCCCTGACGTAAAATACAATAAACGATAAACAATTCAAACTGTCTGTGGGAATGTATTTTCGAAGCAAAAAAAAAAAAACAAGAACAATATCTTCAGTGGGAGGGACCCCATTGCTTACCATGCCCCGCCCCCTCCTCCTCAAAGGTTCAAGGATTAAGTCAAACTTTGCCACCGTCTAGGTCAGGGGTCGGCAACCTTTTGAGACGGAAGAGCCAAAAAGTAATAATTTACAGTTTTCTCGGTTTTTTAAAGAGCAACTAAACTAGATTTTTCAATATTATGGTATTTCATTAGGCCGCAGTTTGATATCGATAGAGCCGCAACTTGACATCGAAAGAGCCACATGAGGCTCGCGAGCCGCAGGTTACCGACCCCTGGTCTAGGGCCTCTCTCCTCTACCCGCCAAAAAAAAAACATTATCAAATTTGATGCTTCCCCCTCCTCCGTCCCTTTAAAGCATAATAGTCTCTCCCTCTCTCCCCCAATCCCTGTCTATCTCCCCTCTCCCTCTCTCCCATACTCTCTCTATATCTATCTTCCCTCTCCCTCTCCCACACTCTCTATCTTTGTCCCCTACTCCATCTCTCCCCTACTCTTCATCCCTCTCTCTCCTACTCTCTATCTATCTCCCCTCTCCCCCCCCTCTCTCTCTCATCTTTCTCTAATTTATTAAAAAATGTGCAAAAAATATTTAAACAGCTTCATTTGCAAAAAAACATTCTTACAAAGATTTAAAAAAAATCTTTTTTTTATTACGTCATTACAAGTATTTAACTTAAATTTTTGAACTACTAATAAAAGAATAAAAAAAAGGTAATCTAAAAATTTGAGTACAAAATCAAACAATGCTACTTATTTCTTATGGTATTAGACTCCAGGTTTTAAATAAGGAATGTTAAAACTCTTCTTTAAAAACATTTTAATCGAAAGTAATGTACCTGAAAAGTTTTTCCTTTTTATAAATCATATTAAATTACTGTAAACATTGATATGTGTAATCTTACAAAAATTAAGTCTAAAAAAAATAAAAACACCTGAAATAATTCTAAAACTTTCTTTTACGTCTTTTAGATTTCTATTGCAGTATCACTCATTATGATTTGAAAATAATTAATGTTCAATAAATCTGAAAGAGGGAAAAAAAATGGAAACACAACGCTTGGTGCTGGTTGGGACTTTTTGCTTTTTATTCCCATACAACATAGGGGCCCTCAACTGCACCTTCGTTAATGGGCCATAATGTGCATTTGCAGAGCTCCCCCCCCCCACCACCACATGCCCTTAAAAAAAAAGTAAGAACTCCCTTGTTCAAATTATGACGTTCATTGCAGTGGCGTAGTGAGGGGGTGATCATGCCCCGGGCGCTACTCACAAAGCGGCGCTAAATTGTATATTTTACATATAATATTTTATGGTTTTCAAATTGGGGGGGGGTGCTTAAAAAAGGTATTGTGCCCCCGGGCGCGAGTTAATCTCGCTACGCCACTGGATCGATCACTGTGTTTGTGGACAAGAAAACCAAATTTGATCATTGCTCCAATTGGTCAAGGACAGTCGAGCATTTACACCACTCGGCCACCGGTTTCTACTTGTTTTCTCTAAACGTGACCAAAATGTATGTCTGTAGGTTCATTAGCCAGTCACCACCTTTTTTTCTTGTGAGTGAAGTTTCTGTAAGGATGAGCTGGAGACTCTTAGATCCTATAAACCAGAGCCGATAGTGCAGTGGCCATGGAGGCACCACGGGAGATATAGCATTGACTTAAGCCATGATGTGAAACATTCATTGGTCCTCACCGGATATCGAACCAGGGACTCTCAGGTCGACAGTCGAGTGCTTTACCACACGACCATCCGTTCTTGTCGATGTAGTTACAACCGCCTCAATCCTCCCCCCCCCCCCCCGCGCCTTGTGGGTAGGGAGCTATACATGGTGCTCTTGTCCCCCGGGGTACTCAAACACAAGGAGGCTTCGAGTACCGGGTCATACAGTTCAAAACCGCTTCTGAGCATCCCATTGGTTATTTACCAGCGATAAGCGATAGTACCTTAGCATTCCCACTTCCCGCCGAATGAGACCTTTTTTTTTTTAGACCAGTAGTTGGTCCACAAATAAACCACTAACCACTGGGCGGGCTGTCACAAGATGTCAGTCATGCGTGAACCACTCGCTAGGGTTGGGGTATACAGGTGGAGAAGTATTTCTTCGAGCGAGAAACTACATCTGTGAAAGCGGACATCTCGTAATTAAGGTTATTCAAAACGCAGTGGCTACGGATACAGCCAACGCGCATGCGCGCTAGCGCTTAGACGGACTATTTTTCATGCGCGATTGTTGAATTTCGTGGTCCAGCTATAGATATTGCTCATATCCCTAACCCTATCCCTATCCATATCCCTAACCCTATCCCTAACCGTAATGCGCACACAAAAAAATAGTCCATCTAAGCGCTAGAGCTCATGCGCGTTGGCTGTATCCGTAGCCACTTCGTATTCAAAATTTAAAATCTGGAAAATGATAGTTGCTAATTTATTTTTGTTTAATTTGTCTTATAAGCACACGTGGACATTATTTGAGCCCCCTTAGGGCGGCGCCATAGCTAGCTACGCCACTGTTGTGTGATGGTTACGAACGTATTTCCCCAGAATAGGAATGAGTGTTCTTCTCGTTAAATATCCCCCCCCCCATTTCTAAACTAAAAATGTAACATCAAAACACATATTTAACTCGCACCCGGGGCACAACACCTTTTTTAGCGCCCCCCCATTCGAAAACCATATAATATTATATGTAAAATATACTATTTGGCGCCACTATATGAGTAGCGCCCGGGGCATGATGCCCACCTCTCACTACGCCTCTGGCTCAGGGGCATTAGTTCTGTTTAATCCGTATCTATGATTTGATCCATATTTAACACAAGTAAATATTTCAGAAATAAAAGTGATTTAACTTTTGACTGAATAGAAAAACAACTTTCTTCAAAATATAATTGTACAAATATTGGGATATTTCCGTAACGACAAGGACGTGTCTTCATTATGTTGCTATGGAAACGATCTATACCTAATGGTGGGAAGGTGTGTCAGGGGGTCACTGAACTAGATAAATCAACGGAACCGTCCCCCTAGCTTTGAAAAAACATATCCATCATTAAATATGTGTAGATCAGTGATGCAATGGCAAATCTAGGGAAAAAAAACAATAACAACAACAACAACAACAACAACAACAACCCACCGTTGCTGCCACCGTCCAGATTGATCTCAATAACAATTTCCCACCCCCACCCCCTGGTCAATTTTCATGTGGGGCTTCTGTACTCAAGCCCCCCCCCCCCGTTGCAGGTGTCTAATATGTCATAGAAGTGTATATTGGACGTGGCCCTCTCTATACATGGGGGGGGGGGCGGCTAGGAAGTTACCTGGTTCGCTTACCCTTTATGAACGGCCCCCCATAGATTGAAATCTGATTTGATAAATATTTTCATTCTTTAAAACATCACAAACAATAATATTTATATTTATAAACAGAACACATTCAAAATGTTGGACGAAACGTGTAACAATAATATTTATATTTATAAACAGAACACATTCAAAATGTTGGACGTAATGTGTAACAAAAATATTTATATTTATAAACAGAACACATTCAAATGTTGGACGAAATGTGTAACAATATTTACATTTATAAACAGAACACATTCAAATGTTGCACGTAATGTGTAACAATAATATTTATATTTATAAACAGAACACATTCAATTGTTGGACGTAATGTTTATTAATCAATGTCATTTTTTGTGCACACAGCTGAGCTTGTAATCTGTCGTCAGATTTGATTTGGACTTTCGGTTAGTACGGTGCCTGCCCTACATAGTTGCCTCTGAGAAGATTCAAATAAAAACCAAGTGTAATATATTACAAATGTGTAGATCTATAACCAGTTGATTGTGCTAAGTTCCAAGCCATTTTTTCTTTTTGTTGCAAAAACGAATCGATTTTAAACGTTACTATGCAAATAAAAAGGTGATATATATATATATATATATATATATATATATATATATATAATAGCGATTTGGGCGCTGCGTTAAATCGAAAGTAAAGAATTAATATAACAGTATTCCAGTTTAAAATACAATCATGAAAAAAATCGGATCTGCCCGAAACCAAAAAATAACCTCGCCAACCGATCAAGCCTAAGGGAGATATAACTCTATGCAAATGTTTTGCAGGGTACAGCTAGTATATATATATATATATAGTTCTTCTCTTTGCTAGTGGGCCTCATAATACAACAGATAGAGAACCACTGGTTTTATACTTATAAAATTGTTTGAGAATCCTTTAATATTACAACGAACAGCAGATCGCGTAGAGATAGATGAATCAAGGATGAACATAATCGAGGGTGTCTTAATGCATGAGGATAAACATTTCAAGTTGCGGGATCGTAATGCCCATTTGCCCTAATATATTGCGTCTACAACTACAGACAGGTATTCAATGGTTAGTGTTTGTGCAATGGAAGTATTCAATGGTTAGTGTTTGTGCAATGGAAGTATTCAATGGTTAGTGTTTGTGCAATGGAAGTATTCAATGGTTAGTGTTTGTTTAATGGAAGTATTCAATGGTTAGTGTTTGTGCAATGGACTGAACAAAACAACGTAAAAAGAATACAAAAATCTTGTACAGAGAGTGATTAAATATAAATGAACTCCAAAAAAAAGAAACAACTTACGGTGGATCGAACTCACACACCACAAAGTTCGCCAGGTATGTCGGGGACACGCAGTGAGTGATGCCACAGCCCACCTTCTGTGTGTCACGCCAGACGACCTGATGGAAGATCGTCACAGTTGAGTGGGTAATAATAACACACACATATCACGTGCACGCTAAAAACTAGGGATCAAGGGATAACGTTGTGGGGGCCCACAAGCAGAAGATATGACTTTGGGGCCCTAGGGCAGATATTTTCGACACATGTTTGGGGGCCCTAGGCGGAGAAGTTCTAGATATATTTGGGGGCCCTACTTTTAAACTTTCCACATAGATTTGGTGGCCCTAGGCAGAGACTTCTAGTTACACTTGGGGGCCCTAGACAGAGACTGTCTAGCTACACTTGGGGGCCCTAGACAGAGACTTCTAGTTATACTTGGGGGCCCTAGACAGAGACTGTCTAGCTACACTTGGGGCCCTAGACAGAGACTGTCTAGTTATACTTGGGGGCTCTAGATAAAGACGGTCTAGCTACACTTGGGGACCCTAGACAGAGACTGTCTAGTTATACTTGGGGGCCCCTAGGCAGAGACTGTCTAGTTATACTTGGGGGCCCTAGACAGAGACTGTCTAGTTATACTTGGGGGCCCTAGACAGAGCCTGTCTAGTTACACTTGGGGGCCCTATGAAGAGATTGTCTAGTAATACTTGGGGCCCTAGACAGAGACTTTCTAGCTTTACTTGGGGCCACTAGGCAGAGACTGTCTAGTTATAATGACGGGGGACCTCGACAGTGACTGTCTAGATATATTTAAGGGACTTGTCCTTATGTCGAAGTAAGAGATTTTCAGATATATTGGAGGGGTGGGGGACGATACAATATTGTCCGTCAATGGCCCCTTAGTCAAAAGATTTATTTCAAATAAAAAAAATTAGAAGGAGCCATTTCGCAGTGGGGGCCCTAAAAGATTGCCTTTCCATAATAACGGCACTGTTTGAAGGCTGCCATCACACCAAGTTTGTTTTGTCCAATCGTGACATGGAATACGAAATGTGGATGAATGGAAATCCGGTATCGGGACGTGTGTGTGTGGTGCGGTGGTATGTGTGTGGGGTGTGGTGTGTGTGGTGTGGTGGTGTGTGTGTGGGATGTGGCCCCGGAACCCGACTTTGTAAGGCCTCACTTAAAGACAAGTTCTACTCTTGTATGTCAACCGACATAAATCTGTCTAGAGGGCTCACGACCTGAGCTACAAGTGAATAACGAGCCACAGCTGCTCACCTGAGAGTAATGACCACAAGTCTTTTCTGAACTTGTGATACAAAGCTATGCAGGTTGGTCCACGTTGGCGATCTCGGCAGTCCATAATTTCACAGCGTCCTGAGCGGCTTTTAAGTTGCCAACTGGGGCTACACGAAATATTTGAAAAGTGTAAAGCATCAATCAAAGTACAAAATATGAATCAAAGTACGCAGTATCAATTAATGAAAGTACAAAGTATGCATCAAAGTACACAGTATAAATCAAGGTACACAGTATCAATCAAAGTACGAATAAGCATGCAAATTAGAACTATATAAATTGTTTACAGTAATGTTGGTTCAAGTATCTGTTGGCACAACAGTCGCTGGTAGACAGTCAAACAAAAAAAAAAACAGACAGCAACAACAATTGTCCAAATAGTCAACTTACGAAATGAGGAGAAGATGTTTTCCCCGCAGTCCCCCGCGCTGTGTTCAAATTTACAGTTGCCGCTCCACCCAGTGGCGTAGTCACTTAGTGTTTGATCCCAGACCTGACGAGATCACGTGATAAAAAGACGTGCATAATAAGTGAAAGTAAAAGTTCCCTTAAGCCCCTTGATGCTCATCGGGGCAGATGAAGTGTAGAATTCACCTGTTTTAGTAACATCAGCATATAAAGGGGATTGTGTGGTTAGCACAACGCCCAGTCACTGAGGTTTGAACCCAGGACTCTCCGGTCGACACTCGAGCGCTCTACACCGCACAACCACCCGTCCCCTTATATTAAGTGATAGGGCAACAGAAAGATAACGAGATCTTCTTCACCCGAAAATAATGAGGAAAAAATTATCATAGTGCTTAACAACAGAATATATATTATACTGAAAGTGCCTTGCCATTTAAAATGTCAAAGTTCATGTTTTAGAGTTCAAAGTTAACAAATATGGCGACGGTAGAAAATAATTTTCCAAAACGAGAAAGGCGCTTAATTGTAAAATGTATAGTTTGTGTGCATAATTCAATATTTTAATTCTAGCCAATAGTTCTGCATCACTTTGTGATTATATCCATTAAAAGTTCCCTTAGTTCTGAAATTAGAATTTATCTACTTATACAACCACGGCATATGAAGTGATTTTGTGGTTAGCACAAGGCCCAGTCGCCTTTCCCCAGATTTACCCATTTATTGCTGGGTGGACTTGAGGGACATTTAACACAAACTTTTACATTGACCTGGAAAAAAAATACCCTTGGTTCTCACCAAGGATCGAACCCGGAATTCTCAGGTTGACAGTCTAGCGCTTTACGGTGCTCGGCCATCCATCCCACTTAAATCAAATTCATCGCATTATTTAAAATAAGAGATTTGTTATAAAAACGAATTTAAAAAAAAGTAAATAAATAAATACTCAAATTCAAAAAATTCACCAGTGGTGGCAGCGAGACGTTTGCGCGTGCCTCGTTGTGAGCTTTGAGAAACCCGTCGATGACACACTGAGAGAGGACCTCTGACGTCGCGGCATGAGTGAGGGCAACGGCGGAGATGCAAAGTGTGAGGAGCTTGAACAGCATGGTGTGATAGAGAAGGGAGAAATGGATGTCGTTGTAATATGTCGACTAGTGTTCGAATATATGTCAGTGACGAGAGGCAGCAGTTCAGCAACATTTTATATACACTCGAGAAAAATTTAATTTCTTCTGTCTTAGGTTGTTTTTTACACGCTGTTAGGACCAAAAGGCCTAATATTGTGAGCTTATCTTGGATTTCTATCAGTTAATTTCAAATCCGCTACTACTGAGAGACCAAAAAAAAAAAAACAACTAATTTCATTTACAGTAATTAGGTCAATCAATTGAGTCAAACCCCGGGTTTGGACGAGATGGTCAACTTGTGGTTATTCCGATAGATCGGTAGATTATCAGAAACAAGTGAATGAGTCCAGACACAAATGAATGAATCCAAAGGCTCTTTGAGCTCACCTAACCACAAAATCTATATTCTGGTTGACCTGGTTTCTCGCCGGTAAATAGGTCATGAATAGGACTAATTGTCAAAATGGGGGGGGGGGACTTATCGGGGGGGGGGGGGGAAGTATGGGTTTGGGGTTGGGGGGGGGTAATTTTTTTTGTAATTTATTATTTTCTTGTAGTCTAGAAAAAGTAGGCAATGAGGGTTTGTGTTGTAAATATTTACATAAAACTGACTTCACGCAAAAAAAAATTGTAGATTTTTCTCAACGTGGCTATTCGTATTACGTTTTTTGTGTCATAGTTGCCAGGCTAAAGGCCCAGGTACCGATCCTGATTAGAGGCGGGTGGGGGGGGGGAAGAGATGAAGGAAGCGATAGGGCAGATGTGGTACGTTGTACAGCCCACACATACGGCTCTT
The DNA here is from genome assembly GCA_021962125.1 of Bulinus truncatus. Classification (NCBI taxonomy): domain Eukaryota; kingdom Metazoa; phylum Mollusca; class Gastropoda; family Planorbidae; genus Bulinus; species Bulinus truncatus. The sequence goes on from JAGDYQ010000409.1 coordinate 205,112, forward strand.
TTTGTGCCTCGCATGTGACACTCGCCCAATTTATAAAAATTGTGGTCAACAAATAACGGCTCAATGTTGTAAGGTTAACAAAGGAAATCAATTAACATTTAATTTGGTCAATTAGTTTTATTTAAACAACAACAACAACAACACATCTCAACTAAATCTGTTCAAATTGAATAAATTTGTCCGCCACGCTAATCTGTTTGCAGTCACAATAAGGGGAAGTAACTAGTTCAATCAACAGAGGCTGTGTCCACTGGACAAAGTGGGCATGCATGCAAAGAAATATGTCATGCAAAAATACTACCAACCTACTTCCTACTGTGTTTGTAAATATGGGCATTGGCTAGTAGTCTCAATTCGGGGAAGTACCTAAGCTCAATCAACATTTGTTGTGTCCACTGGACATGTATACAAGCAAAGAAATAGGTCATGAAAAAATACTACCACCATACCATACTACTACTATCAGTCGGCTGTGTTTGTAAACAAAGCATTGGGGAAGTACCTAGCTCAATGAACAGGAGCTGTGTCCACTGAACGACTAAGCCAGTGAAGGATACTACCAGCCGTACCACACACCAGACGACGGTGATTGTAAAATATGTAAACAAATAGTTGGCTAGTAGTTTATACATTAGGGGAAGTACCTAGCTCAACACACAGGGGTGCGGGGGGGGTGGAGTCCACTAGCCCTGCATACCAACAAAGAAATAGGTAATGGAAAAAGACTACTAGCGTAGGACACTGTTTGTAAACAAATCATTGTTTATAGCGGCTTGAGTCGTGGGGTGGGGGGGAACACCCTAGCTTAACATGCGGGGTGGGGTGGGGGTTCAGCAAACAAGGGTTATGTCCAATGTGGTACGGAATGTGTACCATTAAAGAAATATTCATTCAAAACAAAATTCTGTGAGATGGTCATAATACCCACCTCTCCCCCTTGTCAATAACTGCCAAACCTGTACACACACAACCCCAAAGTTATGACCAGATTTTTTTGTAAGTTCAGCCTTGAAACCAAACTGATCATATATATATATATATATATATATATATATATATATATATATATATGTTAGTTTGCTTTTTTAAAAATGTAAATGTGTATTAACTTTACATTACCTAATGATGAATGGCGAACATGATTTAATCAGATTCTCTACATTAATGATATTAATTTTTTTGTGCTTGTTTTTGCGTTCGACATTATTTTATTGTTTTCAATCATAGTATTTTTAATTTAATTTATTTTGCTATATTATGTTTGGTCCAACCAGGAAATATTTTGCGTGTCGTGTTATAGCCATCTCTGATTTTCATTCTCAATACCTCGCCCTTGAACAAATATTTAGTTCAAGTAAATTTACGTTTTGAAGCGACTTGGCAATGTGAGTATTACATGTGGAGCCGATAGCCAAATAGCCAGGGCGAGCGTCACATGCGGGGCCGATAGCCAATTGCCAGGGAGAGCGTCACATGCGGGGCCGATAGCCAATTGCCAGGGAGAGCGTCACATGCGGGGCCGATAGCCAATTGCCAGGGAGAGCGTCACATGCGGGGCCGATAGCCTATAGCCAGGGCGAGCGTCACATGCGGGGCCGATAGCCAATTGCCAGGGAGAGCGTCACATGCGGGGCCGATAGCCTATAGCCAGGGTGAGCGTCACAAGCGGGGCCGATAGCCTATTGCCAGGGCGAGCGTCACATGCGGGGGCGATAGCCAATTGCCGGGGCGAGCGTCACAAGTCACCACTATTGTTCAACCTATACAACTATTTACTATGTATGTATCTAATTAACTATCTTTTAACGTGTCTGCCTGCCACTATGGTTCAATCTAAACAATTATTTACTATGTATGTATCTAATTAACTATCTTTTAACGTGTCTGCCTGCCACTATGGTTCAATCTAAACAATTATTTACTATGTATGTAATCTAATTAACTATCTTTTAACTTGTCTGCCTGCCACTTGTTCAATTTGTGTCGTTAACTTGTTCAGTTTGTCTGTCAGTCACTGGTTCAATTTGTCTGTCAGTCACTGGTTCAATTTGTCTGTCAGTCACTGGTTCAATTTGTCTGTCAGTCATTTGTTCAATTTGTCTGTCACACTTTTTCTCCTAATACGTTTTGATTTGTTAAAAAAAAAAAAAGTTCCCTTAGCCCTACTGGGCCATCGGGGAAGATGAAGTGTAGAATTCATCTGCTACTACAACCACGGCATATGTAGGGACTGTGTGGTATGTGGGACGATTTCGCATTTTATAAACCTGGGAAAATTCCATAACTCTCACCGAGGATTGAACCCAAGACTCTCAGGTCGCCGGTCGAGTGTCTACACCACTCGGTCACCCGTCCCACGTTTTGACTTGTACTACACAATAATTCTTTTTTTTTTCTTTTTCTAACATAAAAACACATTTGGTAAAACATGTTTTTAAAGGGCCCATTTAATTTTTTTTCTTATGTTCACGTTGCGATAGGACCAGTCGGATCCCGGTGCCATTGTTTATAGCCCCATTTATTTGGGAAATCTCAGAGTGTCATTGTTTATAGCCTCATTTATTTGGGAAATCTCAGAGTGTCATTGTTTATAGCCCCATTTATTTGGGAAATCTCAGAGTGTCATTGTTTATAGCCTCATTTATTTGGGAAATCTCAGAGTGTCATTGTTTATAGCCCCATTTATTTGGGACATCTCAGGGTGTCATTGTTTATAACCCCATTTATTTGGGACAACTCAGAGTGTCATTGTTTATAGCCCCATTTATTTGGGACATCTCAGGGTGTCATTGTTTATAGCCCCATTTATTTGGGACATCTCAGGGTGTCATTGTTTATAACCCCATTTATTTGGGACATCTCAGAGTGTCATTAATTCTGCTAATGCGTTTTTAAAGGTGGAAAAAAAAGTGAATAAATAAAACATGTTAACCAACAATTTAACCTTCATTTTTAAAAAAAAAAAGTTAAAAAGCAATAAACTCAGAATAAAGTTGAAGTTTTCTTTCAAACGTAATTTATTTCTCTCTGTAATTTCTGTCCGTAGAGTTGAGAATGTTGCACTGTATGGGTTCGGACTCTTAGTAAGCTTTGTCACCCATATAGTTACCACTGAAAACAATGAACAAAAAACACTAATTAAACAACTGAAAGGTCTGTCTATTATTAGCCCAGGGGTAAAAATGCATGTTCTCTCCCCTCCCTCTCCATACATATCATGCCCATAAGAAGAGACTTTACATTATTTTAAGGGGGGGGGCGGCTATAAATTCGTGTAAATATTTGGGCTTCCCGTGGTTCCTCACTAGTCGGGGCACCAGGTGCGCCCGCAGTAAAATCCATCCTTGCCCAAACCCCTTCCACCTTTTTGTGATTGGGGGGGGGGGGGCATTCGGCATGGGACTCTGTGGATAGATTAACGTACCTTAATTTGAATGCTCTCAAAAGTTGCTCACCTTTGCACAGACCCTCACGGGGTAATGGGAATAACCCTTAGTACTAATAATTTTTTTTTTTTTCTTTTTAAGTAGATTTAATCTATATAATCTTAATACATGGAATGTTAGAAGAGGGATGAAGAAGGGAAGATTCCAGTGGTGCATCAAAGAGAACATGGTCCTCGCGACCACTATTGTTCTATCTACTTAACTACCGTATTTCCCCATGTATAAGCCCCCCCCCCCCCCCCATTTTTGGACTGTGAAGTTTTGACAAAAAAAATTTTATTAGAGAAACAAGTTATAAAGAAAGACAATTTACAAAGAAACAAAAAATTCAAGATTCATAATAATCACTCATACACTCATCATCATTGTCTGGTCCATCACATTCCACGTCTTCTTCAATGTTATTGGCTCATGATCCTTAGTTTATGCATTTTTCACGTATAAAAAGTGTACCTGCTTTGTATATGCCACCCCCCAACCTACTTTTTGGGCTTGAAAATTTTGGAAAAAAAGGGGGGGGGGGTGGCTTATACATGGGGAGATACGGGTATTCTGTATGTATGTATCTAATTAACAATCTTTTATCTTGTCTGCCTGCCACTTGTTCAGTATGTGTCATTAACTTGTTCAATTTGTCTCTCAGTCACTCGTTCGATTTGTCTCTCAGTCGTTTGTTCAGTTTGTCTCTCAGTCACTCGTTCAATTTGTCTCTCAGTCACTCGTTCGATTTGTCTCTCAGTCACTCGTTCAATGTGTCTCTCAGTCACTCGTTCAATGTGTCTCTCAGTCACCCGTTCAGTTTGACTCTCAGTCATTTGTTCAATTTGTCTGTCACTATTTCTCGTGCTACATGGACCTCCGTGCGGAAGACATCTTCGGTTCTATCAATAAATTCCTCAGCCATCTTGTTTCTTCTCATGAACTATATAAAATTTGGCCGGCGGTCGAAGGAAGTCCCTAAACGACCTCTTACAGTACGCCTCATTAGGAAAGTATTTGCTGATAACCATTCATACCCTAGAACCCCAAGGACTCCCGATGTCACAAGGGCCCATCCCAGTACTCATTTCTACTCAATCTGGTGCAATGATTGTCCCAACAGACACTTTTGGCCTTACTCCCCCCTTCCCCCAAATGTCTTTTAAGTCTCTGACTAGGCCCCTTCCCCAAACCCCTTCCTCCAACCCCTTCCCTCCCAGGCAAAAAAAAAGATATATTTTAAAAGTTTACTACTAATAAGTAAGCAAACACATAGTGTGTTGGTGTGTGTGTTGGCGTGCTAGAGAAGAAGTCTTACGGTGGGTCATAGCTGCACACGACAAATATCCAAGACGAAGATTCGCAGTGAGTGATTCCACATCCCACTCTCTTTGTGTTACGCCAAACAACCTGTGAGGAGGATGAGAAGAAGGAAGAACATGGTCAAATAGAAGGAACAAAGAAAGAAGAAGAGAAATAAAATGAAATCACTCGGGCTTCAACAGATACGCAAACAAACTGACACATGCATACATACACACATGGCCTCTTTATCCGTAGGGCCTACGGACTTTTCAAGGGCCTACGAAAGCCAGAACATAAAGTGAAAACAAGTGCATTTCTTGAAAAATATAAAAAAAAATGAAATCGGGGAGCGCCTACGACTTTGAAAGTGCCTAGGGCCTACGATGACCTTAAAACGGGCCTGCATACACACACAGACACATACACACACAGAGAGACATACACACACATAAATATAATTGGAAACACATGACCGCATTAGTGTATAAACTAATGGACAGATAGAGTCACGTGACACGGTTATAGTGGATTGAGGCAATCTCGAATATTTCTTTCAGTCCTTCCCCTCCCCTCCCACTCAAATCCAAAAGGGGCTTTTTTCCCCCTATTCATAGCCGTTACACGATAACAGAAGAAAGGTAAGAGAAATATGAACCCTTGCAAGAGACCCCCCCAGGATAAAATGTCTTGACTTAACAATTTGATTGTACCTTAGCCACGCCCGCCCCCCCCCTCAACCCCAATGCACGTTCGCCCCTCCCTCACATACCTTTGCTTCAAAATGTACTATTGTCTAAGCCCCCCCCCACCCCTCCAAATGTACTTTACTTTGCCTGGAGACCACACGAAAGTCCTATTGATTTTGGGAAACCCTAAAATATTTCATTTGCTTAGTTGAAATGGTTAAATTAGATCCATAGGTTATAGATCCTCATCCCTCTACCTACCTCCTTCCAACCCTCCCCCCCCCCGTATACGGATTGGGCCCTAACCCCCCTCCCCCCAATGACCACCGAGTCACACACAACATGAAACTACTCCTCACCTGAGAATAATGCCCGCAGTTATCTTCAGACCTACCGAAACATTCCCAGTCGGGAAGGTCCACATTCACAATCTCGGAGTTCCACGCTTCAACGGCGTCTTGCGCAGTGCGGATGTTCTTAGTTGAGGCTGCGGGAGAAACGGACGGAAACAAAAAAAAAAAGTCATTAGGGCAATCGAGAAAAGCACCAGTGACGCCGTGTAGGTCGACCGGCAGTAGGCGGAAATATCCGAGCCGCAATAGGCGGAAATACCCGAGCCGCAATAGGCGGAAATATCCGAGCCGCAATAGGCGGAAATATCCAAGCCGCAATAGGCGGAATTATCCGAGCCGAAATAGGCTTAAATGTCCGAGCCGTTCTTGAAGCTTGGCGAACGAGGTCAAAGACAAGGGCTCCCACTTACCCGTGATTAAATCTGAAGCCCCTTCCCCCTCCCCCGGATGATATTATTTTTAGTTCTTGGGTCCATAAATGATAAAATTGTACGTCACTGCCTTTTGGAGCCCCAAAATATATGAGAAAAGTTCTGCGCCATCTTGAATGAATTATAACATAACTGCTGCAAGCCCCCGTCCCCCAGTCTTTTTAGAGCGAGCGCTTCTTTCACGCTCCCCCATCCCACACTGGCCATTCCACAACAGCCCCCCCTCCCCCACAGCCCTCCCCCCCCCCCCAACGGGACGCTAAACACCTCATTTACGCCTTTGGTTTTAACTTGCGCTGACGTCTACAAAACAGATGCAGTTTGAGGTGAAACAAAGTTTGACTAAACAACTTACCGGAAGTAGCGAAGATGTTCTCTCCAAAGTCCCCACGGCTGTGCTCAAATTTACACCTGGCACTCCAGTCGGAGGCGTAGGAGCTCAGCTTGTCGCTCCAGACCTTCGGGGTAAAGTTGAGAATAAATTACCGAGATGGATACTAGATGGATACTGGATAGGTGCGAGATGGATGCTACATGGATACTGGATAGATGCGAGATGGATGCTACATGGATACTGGATAGATGCGAGATGGTTACTACATGGATACTGGATAGATGCGAGATGGATACTACAAGGATACTGGATAGATGCGAGATGGATACTACATGGATACTGGATAGATGCGAGATGGATACTACATGGATACTGGATAGATGCGAGATGGATACTACATGGATACTGGATAGATGCGAGATGGATACTACATGGATACTGGATAGATGCGAGATGGATACTACATGGATACTGGATAGATGCGAGATGGATACTACATGGATACTAGATAGATGCTAAATGGCAATCGGGACAGTAGTTGTAGTTATTTACAGGACCGATACTAGATGGATACTAGGACAGCAATAGAAGTAAGATAGAAGACAGATGACATATCGACACAGAGATCAAAGGATAAAAGATAAATACAACATTATGATAGATGCAAGACATATACAAGATAGATATTGGGCCATCGGTTGAGGCACGATAGATAGAAAATAGACACTAGATACATTTTTTTGGACAGCGATTGGACAGTTATTTACCAGGAGCCAAGTAGCCTATGCGTTGGCCAAGTAGACACCACGGCGGACATATCAGACTAATGTCCCAGGGGGGGGGGGGAGTGAACCGTGTCGTGCAATACACATATCGTGCTGGCTACTTACGTTAAACCGAATCGCCAGATGAAATATTAACTTGAAGAGGAACAGATATTTTGATATGTAGATGATATATAGATCTATAGATTAACAGAATGAGTAACGAGTAGACGTATAGAGATAGAGAGAGAGAAAAGGAGATACATAGATAAATAAATCGATAGACTGATAGATATATAGATAGATAGATTAGATAGGTAGATCGATAGATAGATATGCACATAAAAGAGTAAGCATGGATTATAAATGATAACATAGCAGTGCTATTTAAAACAGTAATGTGATATCATGTTTCTTTTCATGTTATACCAGTGGTCGGCAAAGTGCGGCTCCTGAGCCACATGTGGCTCTTTGGCTCCTAAAGTGCGGCTCTGGCATTTAGTTTTATTTAGTATACAACTTATTTAGTGTACTACTTATTTAGTGTAATAAAAGTTTACTAAACAAGCAGATTTGGCTCCCACTATTTTTTTTAAATTGTTGTAATGTTCATATTTGGGCTCTTTGGCTGATAAGTTTGCCGACCACTGTGTTATACCAATCTGTAGAACAATGGACAACATAGTACTTTTTGCAAGTAATGTAATAAAACGTTATAAAGAACTAAAACTAAAAACAACATTTCATTGAAGTCAGACATTAGCCTAATTGAAATAATAAGTTTTATTCTCACCTCCCTCTCCCTCTCCCTCTCTAAGACCTAACGAAGCCTTTGGGGAAAAATATACATGCTGTTTTTTTTTATTTTTTTTTAATTTTCGCTTTTCACAGTAAAGTAATAATTCCAGCTCATTATTAAAGTAAAAAAAAAAATTATATGGAATGTATTTGTAACCAAACTGTTTTTACGGGATGAACACGTTAACTTTGCTATTCAAAAATATTTAAAAACAAAAATCAACTCATGAAAAAAATTCAAAGACTTACCAGCGGTGGCACGGAAACATTGGCCCGCGCCTCGTTGTGAACTTTAAGAAATGCGTCAATGACGCATTTGGTCATCACTTCCGGTGTCTCGGACTGAGTGACCGCAACGGCGGCCACGCAAATGATGAGCAGCTTGAACAACATGGTCAAAAAATGTCGTCGTGTCTTGCGTAGGAATATTTCAGTGACACGGCGTAGCGGATTCGGGCCACATTTTATACACGTGAAATTTTACCGGAGTTTAATTGGGCGTATGATGCAGTGCTTCCTAACACAAATGTATGCTTTCATTATTTGATGAAAAGAGAAAGGCTTTTGTAATCATCGTAAAGACATTAATCATTTTTTTTTGGTTGAGCTGTGAGTGGGTTGGCCCGTGAGTAGATTGGCTGTCAGCAGAACAGATCGGACGACAGCAGAGAACAAAAAGAATTAGCCAGACTGTTCGCTACGCTTTCCTAACACGCACATTCAAATGTTTTTATCTAAATTTCCAGTTGGCAAGTTTTCCTACTGGTATGTCTGACATGACGATAACGTAACTTAATTTATGTGTGGGAGTAGATGTGTTAGGTGTGTGCGTGTGAGTGGGGGGGGGGTCATTTATTTTTAGCAGCTGTGTTCTTATCATCTAGAAAAAATCTGCCTATTGAGTTGAGTGAATTGTGTGTTCCGCATGAATGATTTCATCAATTAAAACATTTATTTATTCTTTTTCAAAACGTGGCCCCGGGCTATGCACATAACGCATTTTACCAACGAATATCTTTGGGCCCCCCATTGACGACCTCGCAGGCAGAACAGAACCGGAGCTAGCTATAGTGGCGCCCTGTGCAAGTTACATTTTAGGCGCCCTGTGCAAGTTACATTTTCGGCGCCCTCCTCCAAATCTCATACGCGCAAAAGCATTCAAGTGCGTTCTTTGGGCGTCACCTCCTAATCCGGCATCTTGTACGGTCGCACCACCCGCAGCGTTGGGCGAGTAACTGAATATGAAACCAAACCACAAAGTTTTGTCGGAGTAGTGCGGGTTACGGGTGGGTGGGTGGGGGGGTGCGGATACTTAAGGTCAGTGGGCAGGTCTCTCCATTTCTTCTCTTTGTCGTGAGTCGGTGTAATAAGTTTTGCCCGTTATTTCATATTTCCTTTAATGTGTACATATATTAGGGTGGTGCAGGGTTTTAGGACCACGGGACAAAATATCTGAGCTTTGCAAGGGACTTCAATTAATGTGACCGCTGGACAGACCAGAGGGAGGAAGGGGTGGGTGGGAAGAGGTGTATGAACTGTTTGCAAACACCTTCTAACCTATTTCTTGTTCAGCTTAGACATGAACTTTGACGAGAGTGACCTTTTTGGTGATGTAAACATTACACGCCGTTTGGAACAACAGTCTGATGGATGCGTAAAAAAATTACATTAGAAGTAATATTCTGAACGGTAAATTTATTAATTACGAAGATACTTTTGAATGCATTAAATTAGCTCTTTCCTACATCATTATCACCATCATACCCTTGACTGATGTGGTCTGTGGTGGAACACATTGACACCTCAACAGACAGACATATTTCTGCACAGTTGCATATACAGCGCGGTTGTCTTTAGCTCATTCATTGGTGGCCCCTGTCGATTTTTTTGCGTTGTCCAGCCAACATTTCTGCCCTCGCCCTATGCGACAGCCTCCTTCTACAGTCTCCCCCCTGGAGAATGTATCTTTGGCGGACTATCATGCCTTGACCCATGTCCCAAACCATGCCATCTTACGTCACTTGATTGCTTCCTGAGGGCCCGCCATTGAGGGTATTCTTTTCCCAGAAAAACTCATGTCTAATGTCTTTCTGACACACTCTCTGTTCCAATCAATTTTTTTAAAATCTTATATTATATCTATATCTTTAGAATACATTCTCTTCCGTCGTATGGATGGATCGAGTTTCTAAGCATTGCAGTATGGGTTGTGGTTACAGAATCACATCTCATTGCGATTACAGAATCACATCTCATTTCCGATTACAGAATCGCATCTCATTTGCGATTACAGAATCACATCTCATTTGCGATTACAGAATCACATCTCATTTGCGATTTCAGAATCACATCTCATTTGCGATTACAGAATCACATCTCATTTGCGATTACAGAATCGCATCTCATTTGCGATTACAGAATGACATCTCATTTGCGATTACAGAATCACATCTCATTTGCGATTACAGAATCACATCTCATTGCGAGGCTACACATATCACACTAAGTTCCAATTAAAATTCGTACTCGGTCGCTATATATAAGTAAGTCTAATTATCAATGCCTGCGATTTCTGGGGTTTGGTTTAGTTTTGTTTTGTTTTTTTCTGTTGCGATTTTACATATCGGAACCAACAGTTTCCGCGAAGTTTGACAATTGAGAAATCATAGTTGCGATACCGCCATGCAAATCTTTCAGACGTGTTTACTACGTCATACTGTTCATCTGCATTTGCTGTTTGCGACAGTAATGTAGAAAGGTTCTTTGTTTTGTTTTTTTATTATTATTATTATTTCTTGTTTTTACAGTTTGTATTTTTCGCGTATCCCCCCTAGGGTGGCGTATACTCACTTTGGGGGGCCATTGTTATAATATAAGTATTCGTGTGTGTGTGTGTGTGTGTGTGTGTGTTTGAGTGTGTGTGTAAGGGGGAGGGTGATTTATTCTATCGTTCATGCACTATAAAATAAACGAACGATTCTTGTTTGAACACATTTCAGTTCAATTCGTAATAAGTCGTCTGCTATCGCGAAACATTCCCCCCTCAAAAAAAAAAAAATGTATGTCGACTTATGTAATGCGGTATCTTTTTGTATCAGTTTTTTTCCTTCCAGTTAAAAAACAACAAACTAACAATATTGAATAGTTTAGTTTTCATGGAAGTTTATTGGACATTGCCAGATACTACCCCTGCTACGAATGCATGATCTGTGTCTTGAGGTTTGGACTAGACCTAGTAAGGTTTCTGGCCCAAATAGTTGCCTCTGAAATAAAATAAAAATTACTTATAGTAGCCTACAAGACCGTTATTATATATTATCTATCTATCTGTCTATTTATCTGTCTATCTATCTATCTATCTATCTATCTATCTATCTATCTATCTATCTATCTATCTATCTATCTATCTATCTATCTATCTATCTATCTATCTATCTATCTATCTATCTATCTATCTATCTATCTATCTATCTATCTATGTATCTATCTATCTATCTATCTATCTATCTATCTATCTATCTATCTATCTATCTATCTATCTATCAATGGATTACCTATCTATCTATCTATCTATCTGTATATTTATCTGTCTGTCTATTTATCTGTGTATTATCTATCTATCTTTATTTGTATGCAGTTAAATTTCAAATAGACTGCAGGCGAATTGATTGCTAAAATCTTTGCTTAGACAAGAGCAAAATATGACCTGTGGTCATAGACAGACATGTCCAGCTGTTTGACCCCTTTCCCTCCCCCACTCGTATCTTATATTGGCAATCTTGCCATCAGCTGTTGGTCTCCCGTCTTAGTAGTACATTAAAGAACCAATCATGTTCCTTCTTTCATCCCCCCCCCCTAGGAGCCGAGAGTGCAATGTGTAGACTTACCTTGGAAAATATTCGCACATCACGAAATTTCTGAAAGGCTGAAGGGACTCGCAGTGGGTCATGCTGCAACCTATACTCTTTGTTTTTCCCCACACCATCTGTTGGGAATAAATGTGTAAATTACACATACAATTGAAGAAGACAGGCTGACACCCACGCACCCTCGGACACACACACGCACACATACGCACACACACACGGACGGACTTAACTCATGTGCACTGTCGTCGACAGCTGTTCGAGTGGTGGATTGAAACCGATAATTTGCTTTGGAGGGGGGGGGGAGTACTCTATCATCATATTTGAAGACCCTTAAGATTTTGTTTTTGTATCCCTTACATCCTTCATACTGATGGTACATATTTGCACAACCCTTCTTTCACCCCCCTCCCCCCAATCAGATCATTCGTCACGTAGGCAGCACGGGAGATTTACAAAAATAAAAAAACCTTTCGTTATGACCTGAAAATATCTTTTAATTCCCGCCGGTCATCGATCCCAGGACCCTCAGGTCAACAGTCCAGCGATTTAAAACGTTCGACCCCCTTGTTTTCTCTCCTATCACATTTCCTATAATGCCCAGAAAATATTGATCATGGAGGCACCACGGAAGAATTAACAGGGACTCGAACCCAGCCCCGTAGCGTGAAAATTTTACAGCAAGGGGCCAGGCATTCTACAGAAAGGGGCCAGGCAGTAGCTAGTAAAATTAAATCGGGTAGGGTTTTGTGTGGCTCAAATCTTCTATTGTCCATCCCCCCCCCACACACACACACAAACCCAGCTTTTTGGCAAACTTCGGGGAAAGTAAGGAATGAGGGAAGATCGGTGGCATTTATTTGATTAAAGTATAAATAAAGAAGTATTTTTATAATGTCCTGATAAATAATACAATAGATGGCGAAATTGATTCATGAAAGATTATGCACATACTAGTTGAAAAGCCTGCTGAAGCTGGCTGCTACCTGCAAGGGAGATAAGATTACTAAATAAGGCATATAATAAGAAATCCTTGTTGTGTTTAGAATGACGGATTCGAAAATTTCCAGTTTTGGAATTCCCCAAACTATTTTTAGCCGAGCAAGCGAGGGTAGTTTTCATATAATGCTGTGTATGTGTTGAATTTAAGGATGTTCATGGCAATAAAAGCCAAATGTTATTTTCTATTACAGTATTTCTGTTCATATTGTATTCTGTTCATGGCAGTAAAAGCAATATAGACTTTTCTATTGCAGTATTTCGTATATTTCTTTGTTATCCCTTCTGCACGTTACAATACACGGGCATGCACACCGCACGAAACGAAAACTATCCGAGAAAGGGAGACACATAAACGCTCGCCTAGGTTAGACGATTATGTATTAACTAGATCAAAGGCCCGGTACCCGGACCGGCTATTAGGCCCACAGTTGGAGTTGAAAATGGTGATATATATTCGAGCGCTTTAACAATCAGTCTATATACAAAAATAGCATGTCTATCTACTCGAAGTGGCCCCAAAGGACATGAACAGATTATTCTAGCCAAAACACATTTAAGGGATACTTAATAATGCATCAAATAAGTGAATATTTTATATAGTTCATCACAAAGAAAATAATCTTAACAAAAAACAACCCCCGACCATTAAACTTGGAATCTAACATCCAACTATTTCATCTATTTCCAATTCTCTTCCACTTAGCCCCACACCCATCCTTCCCTCCCTCCCCCGCCTGCCAACCCTCTTCCAATCAAATCGCAGTGGGTCTAAATGTACATACGACAAACCCTGTTAACAATACCACGTTACACTTCTCCCTACCTCTCCCCCCCCCTCGTTAAATGCTCCTTTCCCAACCCTACACCCCCATTCCAACAGTTCTTTTGTTTATAATTTTATAATTTATCATGTTTAACATGACGTATTTAAAAAAAAAAAGAGAGACATGAGGTTAAAAAATAGCGGTGTTGCATCTCAATCGTCTGCTTGACTCCCCCCCCCTTTCTGCAACCATTTGGTTTATTCCCACCCCTATCCCAACCAACTCGGTAATATATATTTGAGCGCGTTAACAATCAGTCTATATACAAAAAATAGCTTTTTATATAAATCATCCCAAAGAAAATAATCCTCATTATGGGTACAGAAGCTAACAAAAACAACCCCCGACTATTAAATTTTGATTCTAACATCCAACTTTATATAATTTACGCATTCCAACGTTACATAATTTGCGCACACTACTCCATATCATTTAAAAATCTTAATCCATTAATAAGAAATCCTTGTTGTGTTTAGAATTCCCCAGCAATTCATTTTTATCCAAGAAAGAGTCATTTGATGAACAAAATGGGCACCAAACATACTCTCATTTAGTAAGTTGTCTCTTTTTAGTTTCTATAATTTTGGAATTCCCCAGACTATTTTTATAGAGACGGTTAATGACGCGCGCTGTTTTTTTTTAACTCCGCAAAGGTGTGACGTAGTACTTAGACTTTTTTTTGAGTGATGTACGCTTTCAACTCGTGCGGTGCCGTGTATTTGTAACGTGCAGACATGTGGCTTTTATCGCCATGAACATCCTATACACCGCGCGGTGTGAAGGTCTGTCGAGCGGTCGGTCGAACGGTCTACCGTCTATGTTAGACGACTATGTATATAGATGAAGATAATATAATCCAGAGTTTTTATAACGGGCGCATTCAGCGTTCCATACCGATCACCGAAAAAAAAATCCATAATTTTACAGAACACTGACCTGACAAACTGAGCAGAGAGATGCTCCACTACTGAATGGTCAGTTACAGCCACTCACCTGTGAGTAATGTCCACAAGTGGGTTTGTAATTGATCCCGAAACAATTCCACGTAGGTATATCGATATTCGCAATCTCACTGGACCACATTTGGATAGAACTCTGGGCGGCCATTAGGTTGTCCCTTGAAGCTGCAGAATGTGTCACGGGGTGTACGTTAAAGGTGGCAGAATGTGTCAGTGGGTGTACGTTAAAGGTGGCAGAATGTGTCAGTGGGTGTACGTTAAAGGTGTCAGAATGTGTCAGTGGGTGTACGTTAAAGGTGTCAGAATATGTCAGTGGGTGTACGTTAAAGGTGGCAGAATGTGTCAGTGGGTGTACGTTAAAGGTGTTGGTATTAACTAAGTAAAATATTTACAGTGTTTTAAATAATAATCTCGGCCGGATAGCGAAGTCGATAATGAACTCGACTCACATGCAATGGGTATCTGGTTCAATCATAGGTAAAGCCGGAAAAAAAATCCGCCGTTGACTTGGAGAGAAGACGGAAGCCACCAAGTCTGTACGCGCCACAGAAAGTCAGGTAACATTATCTGCCGTTGACTTGGAGAGAAGACGGAAGCCACCAAATCTGTACGCGCCACAGAAAGTCAGGTAACATTATCCGCCGTTGACTTGGAGAGAAGACGGAAGCCACCAAGTCTGTACGCGCCACAGAAAGTCAGGTAACATTATCCGCCGTTGACTTGGAGAGAAGACGGAAGCCACCAAATCTGTACGCGCCACAGAAAGTCAGGTAACATTATCCGCCGTTGACTTGGAGAGAAGACGGACGCCACCAAATCTGTACGCGCCACAGAAAGTCAGGTAACATTATCCGCCGTTGACTTGGAGAGAAGACGGAAGCCACCAAATCTGTACGCGCCACAGAAAGTCAGGTAACATTATCCGCCGTTGACTTGGAGAGAAGACGGACGCCACCAAATCTGTACGCGCCACAGAAAGTCACGTAAGAAAGCACAACATCTGTTGATGTGTCCATTAGTTCCACCGCCCTCCCTCCCTGACGACCGTATCGGTTAAGGAGTCAAGAAAAGTTATAATACTAAAAGTTAGAGCTGAACAAAAAAGTTCAATTTAATTAAAGTTTCGGGAACACAAAAACAACTTTCCGATTTCCCTGTTTCGTTAGCTCAAAGAAAAGACAGATCTCTCAGGAATGATCGATCTTCACCGTCATTTCAAAAAGTCCCAAATGCGTTAAGTCTAGAAATGCGTTTATGTCATTCTTAGTTACAGGAAGGATGCCATTTTTTTTGGTGCACAGGCCTGCTCCACACATCTCGCCAAAAAAGCGCCAGACAAGTTGTTTTTTTTTTCGAATCGAAAAATTAGGATAATAATTTTTTTTTGGATTCGATTCCAATGACATCAAAAAAAAAAAGTAACCTATATTTCTGACATCGACTCTGATTAAATATAAAAAAAAAATGACTTAAATTTCCGAGATCGGTTCCGATGAATTATTTCATGACGGTTATAACATAAGACTTGATACAGATACTGTTGACTAGTGGCTAAGTCGGAGTAAATCACTTACATGTATAGGCGTTGTTCTCTCCGTAAGGCCCTTGCGAGTGTTTTAAAATACATTGGCTGGTCCAGTTGGAAGCATACTCACTTAGAGTTTCATTCCAGACCTGGGGAGACAGAGTGTTGCACATAGACAAACATAAATTGTGATATGCTAACAAACAGGTAGAGAACGGACAGACATAGATACTTAGATAGAAAGACAGGTAAATCGATAGATAGACTGATAGATAGAAAGATTTGTATCATATAGATAGATATAATGAAAGGCAGGTAGAAAGACTGACATATATATATATATATATATATATAGAGAGAGAGAGAGAGAGAGATAGATAGATAGATAGATAGATAGATAGATAGATAGATAGATAGATAGATAGATAGATAGATAGATAGATAGATAGATAGATAGATAGATAGATAGATAGACAGATAGATAGATAGATAGACAGATAGTTATTATTTTTCAATATAGAAAATTATATAGACAGACAGATCGTTGGATAGATAAATAGATAACAGAATGCTTAGAAATTTTACTGTGTATTGTTTCGTTATTTAGAATAATCTCTAGATTTGTCGACGCGAAGTAAAAAGTTTGGTACTAAATGCCTAACGAACTCCAATCTGGAAATATTCTCATTATATGTACAGAAGACTATTCAGAATTTGTTTTTCTTTTCTCAATCTGTACGCTGACAAGAACAAAAAAACTTAATTTAGATTTCAGAATTCACAGTTCAATGATAGGCTAAAGTACAACAACAACAAAAACAATCAAACTGACCAATGGTGGAAGTGAGACCGCAGCGCGTGCATCGTTATGACCTTTGAGAAGCACATTGATGACGTCTTGAGTGAGCACTTCCGGTGTCTCAGCCAGCGTGAGTGCGATGGTGGCAGACAGGCAGAATGTGAGCAGTAGATTGAGCAGCATGGTTGGGAGATGGTGCGGCGGCAGGTAAAGAAGTTTGGTTGTAGTCTTTCCCAGCTTCGACACACCTACATCAAGTAGCCCAACGTAGAGCGCTATGCCAATATTTATACACTTTAGAAAGACTCACTCTAAATTGGAATGTTGAAAGAATGTGTTTAATGTCTATATTGGCTACCAGTTTATGGAATTATGAAAGTAAATTTTTTCGACATGATAAATAGATTTATCATTTGTGCGTGTGTGTGTGTGTGTGTGACGCAAGTGGATGGACGCCAGACTCTATAGAGATCTGAAGATAGAATAGAACAAATAGAATAAAACAAAAGAATTACTCAAACTGTTCTTGACACTCCGCTGAGCACAAATGTATCTATCTATCTATCTATATATGTATATATATGTATGTATGTATGTATGTGCATTTGCATAGCTCCTCCCTCTCCCCCCCCTCCTCCCATCACCCCCTGCCCTTAAAAAAAATAAGAACTGCCCTGATCTAGTTGGAGTATATGACGTCACATGACTAAGAATGATGAACGTGTGGCAGATTGTGTGGATGTCTCTGCTTGTTGAAATGTGGGGAAAAGGTAGAGGGGGGGGGAATTATCGTGTGTGTGTGATGATTTGCCCGGGGAAGGGGGGGGTGTGGGCGACGAACTTTATAATCGATTATGTTCTTATTGCCTATTATAATTCATACTTTCATCTAAAAGAGTTATTAATGGTTTAGTGACGTACTTTAAAATTAATAGTTCAACGCCATGAGGTAATTGATGAAACGTGGCGATACATATTAATTACAGCGTGTATAGTGGCTGTCAAAGTCTGTATGTTGTCTGTCAATGTTTAGCTACAGTCTGTATGTTGACTGTCAATGTTTAGCTACAGTCTGTATATTGGCTGTCAAAGTCTAGCTACAGTCTGTAAGTTGGCTGTCGATGTTTAGCTACAGTCTGTATGTTGGCTGTCGATGTTTAGCTACAGTCTGTATGTTGGCTGTCAATGTTTAGCTACAGTCTGTATGGTGGATGTCAATGTTATACCAACTCAACAGCCCCAGAAACCCACAAAACAAAATGTTCTATTCCGACCACCTTTACCCAGTAGTTGCCCCTTGCTAGAGTCGCTCCTACGTTTTTAGGGCCCCTACCAAAGGGCCAACATGCACTTGGGAGGCGGGGGGGGGCAAGGAAAAGGACTTGTAACGACAACTGCTTGCAAACCCGCTTACTCTAAAAAAAACACCTAAATTTGATTAAATGATTATATATTAGGGTGGCTCACTTTATAATGGAAAAAAGTAAAATTGATTTTTTTTTATCATGATCATTTTAGTTTTCTGGTTCACTGGGATTTAAAACATGTATATACCAAATTTCACACCATTTGGGCTCCAATAAATACTGCCTCAGTGCACTTGTTATCTCGTGTTTTATGGTATTCGGTAGTTGCATTAAATGAAAATTTTGTAAGGTTTTTTAGATACAAAGAACAATTATATTACACAGTAGGAATTAAACAGTAAAATAATACTCGTTACATGACACATTAATGTGATTGTATTGCAGGGTAGTTCTAAGTACTCCATTCAAAAATACACTTTAAAAGTTTTTAGTGTGTGCTTTCTGAGTCCTGAAGTTCTTCAACTTGCGATCTCTTCAGCACATTTTATTTTTTTGCATCGGGAAACTCATTGCGATGCTGTTGAACAATTTGGAGCAAGTACTGATTTTCCTTCTCTGATTTGGTGAGAGATGAGTTGAATGATGACGCCAGTGCAATTCCCCCCTCTGCACAGTCATTGACAACTTTCAAGGATGAGACCACTGCTGTTGCCTTCTGAAAGGATGGAGTTTGTTGCCAGGTGGAAGCATCAGTCATGAGAAAATTTGCGGAAGGCAGAAGAGCATTAAAGAAAAGCAGCGATGACGAGGTCACAAAATCCTTTAATGTCACATTATGAAGTGCTGAAGGATCATTTGTGCTACGGATGCACCTTTCTTCTTTCTGATCATCAGAAGATTTCTCCATGAATCGCCTCAAGCAAGCAGCAAGGCTGTTTTTCTCATCCACTGAGACACGTTGAGAAAAGAGAACCAGAGGAATGAGTTCTGCACTAAGGTACCAGAGATGTCGGCCAATCGTTTTCAATACAGTCTGAGAAATGAAGGGAGAAACATTCTTATAATCAATAAGAAGCTTGATGAAATCCAGATCATTCAGAGGTGCGTCTGCTAGAATGGGACACTGAATCCAAGCTTTAATGAAAACAAAGGATGCGAAGATACCAAATTCTTCAATTGATCTGTCTTCATGCTTAGTAGTCAGCTTGAATTGATGACAGAAGAGATAAACCTTCATGATGTAGATTATTTTATACATCCACCTTGCATGGTGATAAGCTCCTGGAACACGAAAACGCACCCCAAGGAGGGGAATTCCTACCAGGAAGAGTCAGTTCTTTGTAGTCTTCGCGTGGCAAATATCTTAAGTTGTCTTTCATTTGGAGGATATTTGAACAAAATGTGATGACCTCTAGTTTTAATGGCTTGAGATTTTGCTCCAGTCAAACATCGTTACATATACTTATTCTGCCTGTCTTATTTTTGGCCAAAACGTCTTAAAGCGCTTGATTAGCAGCACATCCAGTCCAGTTGTACTACCCACAAATGTCTTATTGAAGACGGCTGTGATTGTAAACATACTATTGGCCAGTAGGCTCAATCAGGGTAACTACCTAGCTCAAACATTGGCATGTCAACTGGACAGTATACAAGCATGGAAATAGGTCAGGAATAAAATATATACCAACTAACTGCCAGACGGCTGTGTTTGTAAACATACAATTGGCCAGTATGCTCAATTAGGGGAAGTACCTAGCTCAATAAACATTGGCATGTCCACTGATTTCTTAATGGGTTGTAAGATTTCACAGTTGGTGGCGAGATTTCTTAGTGGGTTGCAAGATTTCGATTTGGGTTGCGAGATTTCATAGTGGGTTGCGATAATTCATAGTGGGTTGCAAGATTTCGATTTGGGTTGCGAGATTTCATAGTGGGTTGCAAGATTTCGATTTGGGTTGCGAGATTTCGTAGTGGGTAGCGAGATTTCGTAGTGGGTTGCAACAATAGGACCATTATCGTCATAGATCAATACGTCTCTCCCCCCTCCAGCGCACCTTTTGCCTCGGGCAACGTATCTTAGCCTAGGGCCCCCAAATGTAACTTTTCCTGGGGACCACAGAGGGAAAGGTGGCCTCCAAACATTTTTTACATTAAATATTAAGTACATTATCTCACGTCATGATGGCGAATGTCAAAATGCAGGGTCCCCCAAAAGAGGCCAACCCCTCTGGGCTCCAAGATGCCTAGGCTCGGCACTGGGCCGCCAAAAACGTAAGGAGAGCACTGCTGTTGAATGCCACAATGTTCAGCTTAGTTGGACGCTCATTAATTCAATTAAGCATGAAACGATCACCAATTATCGATATTCCTTTATTTCACTTCATTTCACACGCTACAAACATAACTTATAAATATAACCATATCAATATAACCGTATCAATATAACCATATAAATATAACGATATCAATATAACCATATAAATATAACCATATAAATATAACCATATCAATATAACCATATCATTATAACCATATAAATATAACCATATCAATATAACCATATAAATATAACCAGCTATCTTACAAGAATGATGTGCCGCGGGACACCTGGTTAAAAGGATGTTTTTTTTTTAAAAAAAAAGGAAATTCTCACTTAACAGTGGCAATGGGTGGACGTAATGCAATACATTGGATTGAGACGATTTATTAACATCTTTTATATTGTAGCATCTGGTCTGTGAGGGACATGAAACGAATCAATGAAAACATTGAAATAAAATAAATATTTGTCTACAGGGAAGGGTACCATACAGTGAGCCGTTCTTATAATGGGGTGGGGGCAGCCAAGGCAAAGGTCAGTTATGGTGGAACCCAGGCAAAGGTACATTTGGGGGGGGGGGGCAAATAACACAGATTTACTACTCTACGTCCTCTCTTCATATTTAAAATCGAGGGTCCTGTAACTATACGATAGTTCAGACGTTTAATCCATGGACCCACAGACCAAGGCTCAGATCGCCTTTACTATTAGCTGGCATGCTTGTAAATAAAAGTACGGACAGGGACAAATGACACCCGTGGGGCAGTACTAGGCACTCAAGTGTGTCGCGGCATGACGGTTGTGGAGCACTGGTGCGAATCACCCTTAGTCAACAAACTATTAAGGGGACGTTACTTGCTGTAAAAAATGTACAAAACAGTTCGAGCACACGTATGAGCTCACTTGTTTATTTAATAAACCGCATTTTCGGATGACGTAATGAGCAGTGGCCGGGCATATGTTTTGAATCATGAGCTACAAGTAGCGCCGGATCGAGGGGCAGATGGATGGAGTCACGATGTGAGCTAAAACTAATTTTAACTTTACAGACACGGCGGCTACATCTGACATTAAGGGCTACATATGTCGGGCTATTTCTGACATTAAGGGCTACATATGTCGGGCTACATCTGACATTAAGGGCTACATATGTCGGGCTACATCTGACATTAAGGGCTACATATGTCGGGCTAATCTGATATGTCGGGCTATTTCTGACATGTCTGGCTATATATGATATGTCGGGCTACATATGTCGGGCTACATATGTCGGGCTACATCTGATATCTGTGTAACTTTATGCCTGTTCGCTACCCGGTGGTGATTTAATAATAGTTTATGTTGATTTTTTTTTCTGCGCATGATGCATGACCTTTCCTATTAGCATACAAACCTCATCATAGCCAATAACATTTGTAGATATTGTCCTAATTTTACTAACTGTTTGTTATATGCCACACTAACGTGGTGATGATATGGCCTACCATTAAAATGAATATGTTAATAATTACATGGAACTAATGTTAATTGTATACTTGTGTTGTTGGGCGTAAGACAGTTTTATATGCTCCATTTTTTATTTGTATCTGAATATATTTTTCTTAACAGTTGGTAGCATTCTTTTAAGAATCTGGTCTGAAACTTGCACACAATTATTACCATCTCTTTTGTGGAACGTTTTCTATTCGAAACGAGGCTTCAATGGCGTTGAGAGTGACATGTCCGTAATTAGGTAACTATAAAACTGTCAGTCCTTTTTACAATAAACCTTTATAGATACACACACACACACACACACACACACACACACACACACACACACAATACATGAAATATAACACAGAACTCAACAGTGGCAATTTCAAATTTTCTCTACTATTTATTTTTTAACGTTAAAGATGTCCATAATAATTCTGTGATCTTTGATTGGCTAGAATAAGTCCTAATATGGCATCTGTCCTTTTTTGTTGCCACTGAAAAGAAAAAAAAATTAAAAAAAAAAATAATTAAATGTTTCCTTTTGTGCATAAATAGACAAATGCGGTTTTAAGGGCTGGGTGCACCGTCTGTGAGGCCTGGGTCCTCACTTGGTAAAATCCCCCTTTAAAAAAATACATCTTTACATAATTGTAGACCACTTGGCAGCTAAGGTCATCTCCATGGCAACCGGAGGCAAGGCCGTAGTCAGAATTTTGTTTTGGGGGGGGGTGCGTTTTTTTTGGGGGGGGGGCTGTGCGGAGAGTTTTATATAAGAAAAAATTGGAACGCAATGATAAAGAAGTATATTTTATAATAGAATTTAATTTTTAGAATTAATTGGGGGGGGGGGGCTTCAGCCCCCCCTAGCCTCCCCCCCTGGCTACGGCCTTGACCGGAGGTAATTACGAGAGAGAGAGAAGAGAGAGAGAGAGAGAGAGAGAGAGAGAGAGAGAGAGAGAGAGAGAGAAACATTCAAATTGCCCATGTGTGAACTAAAAATTCGAATAAAAATTGCCCATGTGTAAACTCAAAACTGTACACAAACTATAAAGTAGATACATTCCACTAAATATTAACACACGCAGACCAACATTTTTTTTAGAATGCGGCCTGCTATTTTTATATAATGAGATATTTGAGGAGAATGTGATAGATTTTTTTCTGGCATCATTTGCTTCTATGTAAGGAAAAAAGCTTTACGCTCCAAATGTCTGTAGATAATTTGTTCTTTTTGGCGGCCGCTTCCTGCCAACATTAACCTTAACCGACCGCTATGTACACACACAAGTTGATATATATATATATATATATATATATATATATATATATATATACAGTGGATTACGCTTAATTGGGACACCGCTTAGTTGGGACAGCCGCTTATTTGGGACAAATCTCAAAGAAACCAAACCAAGAAGCCAATAGTAAATGTGTATGTTTAATTGGGACAGCCGCTTAATTGGGACAAAAAGCCTCGGTCTCGATGTGTCCCAATTAAGCGGAATCGACTGTATATATATATATATATATATATATATATATATATATATATATATACTTATATAAACTTACGCCGGATAATAGCTGCATACAACAAAGCTGGCTAATGATTTCGGCGACAGGCAGTGGGTGATGCCACACCCTACACTCGTTGTGTTACGCCACACCACCTGTGAAAAAAGAATTGCACATTTAATAATTGGGTGAAGACAAAACAAACCCACTCAGTGACAATTTAAAACTCACACACATTGGGCGTTCTTATCTCAAATCGCTTTAACTCAAGCACCGGCGGGTGCATAGTCTCCTACGCATATTTCCTCGTTGTGTCTACATGGTCATCGCTTTGGTCAGTATGAAGGAAGGGCATTACTAAAACGTCCCATGAATGGTTTGTAGGCTCTAAGAGATACGCTACGCTGACTCATGACATTGTAAGAAATTGTCAACAATGTGGAGAGGGAATATAATTCATTTAGAGAGTATGACAGTATTATCTTGAGCTAACAAAGAGAAAGAATCGGATTTTTCCGTTGTTCGAAGTGCGCATATATTTACTCTCTGTTCATTAGCCTACTTAAAATAAATTTTATTAATAAACTAGTAAACAGGCCCGGTACCCGGACCGGCTATTAGGCGCGCAGTTGGAGTTGAAAATGGTGATATATATTCGAGCGCTTTACCAATCAGTCTATAAACAAAAAATAGCATGTCTTTGTACTCGAAGTGTCCCTAAAGGACGTGAACAGATTATTGTAGCCAAAACACATTTAAGGGACTATTAATAATACATGAAATGAAGTTCATATTTTATATAGTTCATTCCAAAGAAAAAAATCTTCATTATGGCCATATAATCTTAACAAAAACAACCTCCGACTATTAAACTTTGAATCTAACATCCAACTATACATAATTTGCGCTCACAACACCATATTATTGACTAATCTTAATTCATACATAAGTCTTACATATTATTGTCACCACAGGCACAAAATTACAAAAAGGTGCATTTAGTATAACTGAATGTTTTAATTTTCGTCTATTACATTTTTATTCCAACTTTACATAATTTGCGCACACTACTCCATATCATTTAAAAATGTTAATTCGTTAATAAGAAATCATTGTTGTGTTTAGAATTCCCCAGCATTTCATTTTTATTCAAGAAAGAGTCATTTGATGAACAAAATGCGCACCAAACATACTCTCATTTAGTAAGTTGTCTCTTTTCAGTTTCTATCATTTTGGAATTCCCCAGACTATTTTTATACAGAAGGTCGATTACGCACGGTGTGAGGGTCTGTCGAACGGTCTACAATCTATGTTAGACGATTATGTATATAGATTAGATTTCTTTATATTGTACGATATTATTGCGCAAAAAGCTTAGTGATAAAACGTAATATTTAAGTGCAATATATACATGTGGGTGGTCGTGTAGTACAGGGCGCTTAACTGTCAACCG
Organism: Bulinus truncatus; assembly: GCA_021962125.1. Classification (NCBI taxonomy): domain Eukaryota; kingdom Metazoa; phylum Mollusca; class Gastropoda; family Planorbidae; genus Bulinus; species Bulinus truncatus. The sequence goes on from JAGDYQ010000409.1 coordinate 230,257, forward strand.
GAGGAAGTGTCCTCTGTTCGAGCTTCAGTGAGAACCTTGGAATTTTTTTCCATATTTCTTGTAAAAGTCTCTAAGTCCACCCAGCTTTAAATGGGTTAACTGACTTAAGTTGGGGGAAGTTAAGGCGGCTGGGCGTTATGCTAACCACACAATCTCTTTACATGCCGAGGTTACAGAAAAAAAGATGAATTCTACACTTCATCTGCCCAGATGAGCCAGCCTTCATGGGCTTATGGGAAACTTAAGGATAGCATAGGACCTCAAAGAGGATCAAACCCGGACTGTCTGTAATACTATTAATTTTTTTTTCTCCATTACTTTTGTCTTTTTTTTAGCAGGATTATCGACTACTTCTATTTTAAGTAACTTTTTTTTTTTAAATATTTATCCGTAAAATTTAACCTGTATACTGCTTCTGTGTGGCCAGTTTCTCTAGATTGACCACCATAAAAACCCATTGGATTGAAATGTAGGTAACAAATAGTTCTAATGTGGATTGATTGTCGTGAAAGTCGACCTGCGGTCCCGGGTTGGAAGTCCGATGTGAATCACTGGAATTTTAGGTTCACAGTATAATTTTCATAATTTTTTGCCCATGGTGACTCCATGGCCATTGCACCACCGGACATGATCACAAAGAAACGGGAGAGATAGCAAAAATAAGTCTCATCATTGGCATATATGGTCTAAGAGATTTTAAAAAAAAAAAGAGTTGTCAACTACTTTGCTATTTACCTAAGTAATGTGTCCACATGTTTTGTTTACTTGACAGGAAAAGTCAGGTAGGAGATTAACAATCTCAGAATTCCATAGGGAAAGAGCTCCCTTGGCAACGAATACGTCATCAGCAACGGCTACAGGAACATTTAGGAGCATAAACGTTAACATGATGAGTGAACGTGTTAATAGACTCTGGTGTCCACAAATTAATCATAATATATATATATATCTATATATATATATAGTACACTAGCTTCACCCTGCAAAACCTTTTCATAGAGTTATATCCCCTTAGGTTTGATCAGAATGCTAGGTAATGTTTGGTTTTTGGTTTGGGACGATCCAATTCTTTCATGATTTTATAACAATTTAAAGATACAGTATGTTGTAGAAATACAAACAAACAAAACAACAAACAAACAAATATTAAAATAGAATTATTTCACATTTTGGCCCTTGGGGTTTCATGCTTGAAAACTGCCGAAACTATTCAAAACTGTAGATTTAATTTTGAATTCTTGTTTTCCGCTTTCGATTTAACGCAGATGTGAGACCGCTATTATATATATATATATATATATATATATATATATATATATATATATATACATATATACACACACAGATGCAGACACATATATGTATAAATATACAGTTTATTGGCATCAAAACAATGAAAAAAGGTTTCTAGTATATTTATTTGAATATAAATTTTATATTTGGGGAAAATAATATAAAAGTATGCTTAAAGTGAATGTAATCTGTGAAGAGAATAAGTAAAAATTACTACTACGGTGAATTGTATTGACAGATTTTCGGTTTTTTATTAAAATTGTGTTTTAGACTTTACTCATATTTTTGGTGTGTGTGTGTGTGTGTTAAAGATTCATAGACTTCATTTTTTAAAATTTCAATTTAACTATTTACGTACGTTCAAAATTATTACTATAGATTTGTACTTTTGTTCTTTTCAGTTTAACAATTTACGTTATTATTTGTTTGCTGGTCTATTTCCTGACATTTAGTGCTGTTGGATGTTTAATTATTGTTTTACACGTTTTCATTAAACCGTTTTACGTTTATATCTCAACTTAGGGCAGTTACCCGAGCTTCAATGTATTTAAATCCTGAGAATTTCATTAAATTATTTTTTTTTTTTACTAAAAAGACATTCTGATATAAAATTTCGTCAACATTTTGCTGTAAAAACAAATCAATAATTAAGCGATCTTTTAAAAAATATCTATCTATCTATCTATCTATCTATCTATCTATCTATCTATCTATCTATCTATCTATCTATCTATCTATCTATCTATCTATCTATCTATCTATCTATCTATCTATCTATCTATCTATCTATCTATCTGTCTGTCTGTCTGTCTATCTGTCTGTCTGTCTGTCTATCTATCTATCTATCTATCTATCTATCTATCTATCTATCTATCTATCTATCTATCTATCTATCTATCTATCTATCTATTTATCTATCTATCATATATCTTTTTATCTATCTATCTATCTATCTATCTTTCTTTTTATTTATCTATCTATCTATAGATCTATCCTTGTGTCCCTCTATCTATCAAACTGTTCTTATATCTATCTGTTCTTATATCTATCTGCATATCTATCTATCTATCTATCTATCTATCTATCTATCTATCTATCTATCTATCTATCTATCTATCTATCTATCTATCTATCTATCTATCTATCTATCTATCTATCTATCTATCTATCTATCTATCTATCTATCTACCTATCTATCTATCTATCTATCTATCTACCTATCTATCTATCTATCTATCTATCTATCTATCTATCTATCTATCTATCTATCTATCTATCTATCTATCTATCTATCTATCTATCTATCTATCTATCTGTCTGTCTGTCTGTCTGTCTGTCTGTCTGTCTGTCTGTCTGTCTGTCTGTCTGTCTGTCTGTCTGTCTATCTATCTATCTATCTATCTATCTATCTATCTATCTATCTATCTATCTATCTATCTATCTATCTCTATCTATCAATCTGTTTCTATATCTATCTATCTATTTATCTGTTTCTTTATCTATCTATCTATCTATCTATCTATCTATCTATCTATCTATCTATCTATCTATCTATCTATCTATCTATCTATCTATCTATCTATCTATCGGTTCTTATATCTATCTGCATATATCTATCTATCTATCTGTTTCTATATCTATCTAATGGTGAATACTGGTGAGCAGAACTCAGAGGTCAGACATAAAATTGCTCACCACCATAGGCGTAGATGTTTTCTCCGTACCCGTAGAGCTTAGCATTGCTGTGGTTGAATATACACTGGCCGCTCCACTGAGAGGCGTAATCACTCAGAGTTTGATTCCAGACCTTAAGATGTAAACAATGATTGAATTATACAATCAAACACTGGACAACCGGCAAACAAATATTTACACTGTGCTGTTCAACTTTACTTCTTTATTTCCCAACTTAGAATTCGTCCCCATATCTAAAAATAACTTTCAAAACCGTAATGCACATTAAAAAAAAATATTGCTTTCACCCAACATGGCTTTCGTCCAGTCCAACATGGCTTTCGTCCAATATGGCTTACTTCCAATATTGCTTTCGTACAATATGGCTTTCATCCAATATGTCTATCGTCCAATATCGCACTGCTATTTTATCGCGAAATGAGCTACATCTACACAATATGATTCTCCTCTTTCTTGATTAAAAAAAAATCTTTTCACGCCACCTAAAAATCCAATGATTTACAGTAGGCATATATATTATTACATATCCGTAGTTTTGATAGTTAAAATGTCTGTACTTTGTCCAAAGTTCTGTAATTTGTTTGTTATGTGTCTGTAGTGATTATATTTTGCCTCGAAATGTAGTTTTCATAATTTACTGGCCAATTAAGGATGTAGATTTTTGGCCACCAGACGAAAAATATTAGCCAACTGTTTAATCAGTGCTTAATAACTGTTTTCTATACGTGTTACGTCTCACACATATATGAGGACATTTAATTGAATAAATATACACCAATAATAATCGACTCCGAAGAGACTGGCAAGTCTGTCATACTACAAATAGCTATATATATATATATATATATATATATATATATATATATATATATATATATACCTTCCCAAATGTAGAAGTTCCACAGGAGAAGTAAATATATAGTAATATACATCATATATATATATATATATATATACCACAAGAAGAAATATACCCATGAGATTCTTTTTAGTCTCTCTTCACCTTTGATTCCAGCACATCGCAGTGCTCGATTTAAGGAAAAAAAAAACAAGTGCGGGGATGAGAAAAAATTTTTGAAGAGCCGGGGATGGGATAAATGTCTATGGTTTCATCTCCGGCAGGGATATATTTGCTTAAGCAGAGCCGGGGATCACAGTTCTCAGTGCGGCGGGGGGGGGGGGGTAATCCCCGGCGGTAAATCGGGCCCTGGTACATCGATATGTAAGCTCTGGCTTTTGTAACGAGTAAAGTACAATTATAAAAATAACTTATTAAAAAAAAAAAACTTACCAATGGTGGCACAGAGACTTTAGCGCGTGCATCGTTATGACCTTTGAGGAATGCGTCGATGACCGCTGGAGTGATGACGTCTGGCGTCTGGGCAATGGTCAGCGCGGTGGCAGCAATACAAAGGATGACCAGCTTGACCAACATGACTGGTGGTAGGTAGTCCTATTTGAGGGTAAAAGAATTCTTTTGTTGTGTGTTACAAGTGGATCCTATAGAAGACAGAGGATGATAATAAAAGACTTATCACCAAAGAATTTACTCTAACTGTCCTTAACGCTCCGCTGAACACCAGGTATGTATTTATTTATTTATAATTCCAATCAGTCGTCCCATTCCAAGCTAACAAGTCGAATGGCCCCTTTATAAGTGGGCCACCCGTATTAAGAGATACTTTTGATTTTTCTAGACAGCATGGGGCCTTCAACTGCACCTTCGTAAAGGGGGGCGCATAATGTGCATTTTGCATAGACCGCCCTCCCCCACCCCACACTATACCACCCTCCGTTCTAGCTGGAATATATGACGTAACAAGAATAAGCAGGATGCACGTGTGGCTGATTGTGTGGATGTCTCAGCTTGTTGAAATGTGGGTAAGGGAGAATTATCTTCGTTCAGTCAGTGGCGTAACGAGCTTTACTCGCGCACGGGCACAATACCTTTTTAGCGCCCCCCCGGCATTTGAAAACCATATAATATTACACGTAATATATACCATTTGGCGCCCCTTTATGAGTAGCGCCCGGGGCATGATACCCCTTGCCCCCCTCACTACGCCACAGCGTCCAGTGGAAATTATACATGTGGGAGAACTAAAAGACACCCATTTCTGGCCTAACTATAACTGATTTTTGTCCCTGGACAATGAAATTCAAAGTAATGAAAAAAAAATGATATGGACAAAGGTCAGTAGCCTAGACAATGCTGTAGAACAGTGATTCGTAAAGTATGTCGCGGGCTGATTTGAAGTTTAAAAACAGTATGGGTCAAGAAATTTCGTAGTGAGTTGCAACATGTCGAAGTGGGTTGCAACATTTCGAAGTGGGTTGCACCATTTCGAAGTGGGTTGCAAGATTTCATAGGGGGCTGCAAGATTTCATAGGGGGCTGCAAGATTTCATAGGGGGCTGCAAGATTTCATAGGGGGCTGCAAGACGTTTTAGTGGGTGGCGACAATAGGGCCATTATCGTCATAGCTCAATACGTTCCTTCCCCCTTCCAACGCACCTTTTGCCTCGGGCAATGTTTCTTATCCTAGGGCCCCCAAATGCCTAACTTTTCCTGGGGCCCACAGAGGGAAGGGGACTGGAGTCCAAGTTGGACAGTCCTCCCGGGCCCCAGCTTTATGGTGGCCCCCAAACATTTTTTACATTTAATATTAAGTACATTATCTCACTTCATGATGGCAAATGTCAAAATGCAGGGACCCCCCCCCCCCAAAGAGGCCAAGCCTCCCAGGCTCCCAGATCCCTGGGCCGACAAAAACGTAAGAAGAGCACTGCTGTTGAATGCCACAATGTTCAGCTTAGTTGGACTCCCATTAATTCAATTATGCATGAAACGATCACCAATTATCGATATTCCTTTATTTCACTTCATTTCACACGCTACAAACATAACTTATAAATATAACCATATCAATATAGCCATTTAAATATAACCATGTAAATATAACGAGCTGTCTTACAAAGGATGACGGAAATAGTCACTTAACTGTGGCAATGTGTGGACGTAATGTAATACAATAGATTGTGACGATTTATTAACATCTCTATATATTCTAGCAACTGGTCTGTGAAGGACATGAAACGAATCAGTGAAAACATTGAAACAAAATAAACATTTGTCTACAGGGAAGGGTACCATACGCTGAGCTGTTCTTACCAGGGGGGTGGGGGCAGCCAAGGCAAAGGTCAGTTATGGGGGAACCCAGGCAAAGGTACATTTGGGGGGGGGATTGAAAAACACAGAATTACTACTCTACGTCCTCTCTTCAAATTTAAAATTGAGGGCCCTGAATCTATACCATAGTTCAGCCGTTTAATCCAGGGACCCACAGACCAAGGATCAGATCGCCTCTACTATCATGCTCTACTGGCATGCTTGTAAATAAAAGTACACGGACAGGGACAAATGACACCCGTGGGGCAGTGCTAGGCACTCAAGTGTGTCGCGGCATGACGGTTGTGGAGCACTGGTACAAATCACCCTTATTCAACAAACTATTAAGGGGACGTTACTTGCTGTAAAATGTACAAAACACTCGAGCCACACGTATGAGCTCCCTTGTTTATTTAAACCGCATTTTATCGGTTGACGTGATGAGCAATGGCCGGGCGAATATTTTCAATTATGAGCTACAAGTAGCGCCGGATCAAGGGGCAGATGAATGGAGTCACCATGTGTGCTATAACTAATTTAAATTTACAGACATGGCGGCTACATCTGACATGTCGGGCTACATCTGACAGATCGGGCTACTTATGTCATGTCGTGCAACAACATGTTGGAATACATCTGACATGTTGGGATACATCTGAAAGATCGAGCTACAGCTGACATGTTGGGAAACATCTAACATGACTGGCTACATCTGACATGACGGGCTATATCTGACATGTTGGGATACATCTGACATGTTGGGATACATATGACATGTTGGGATACATATGACATGTTGGGATACATCTGACATGTTGGGATACATCTGACATGTTGGGATACATCTGACATGTTGGGATACATCTGAAATGTTGGGATACATATGACATGTTGGGATACATCTGACATGTTGGGATACATTGACATGTTGGAATACATCTGACATGTCGGGCTACATCTGAAATGTTGGGATACATATGACATGTTGGGATATATTGACATGTTGGAATACATCTGACATGTCGGGCTACATCTGAAATGTTGGGATACATATGACATGTTGGGATACATCTGACATGTTGGGATACATTGACATGTTGGAATACATCTGACATGTCGGGCTACATCTGAAATGTTGGGATACATATGACATGTTGGGATATATTGACATGTTGGGATACATCTGACATGTCGGGCTACATCTGAAATGTTGGGATACATATGACATGTTGGGATACACATGACATGTTGGGATACATCTGACATGTTGGGATACATCTGACATGTTGGGATACATCTGACATGTTGGGATACATATGACATGTTGGGATACATATGACATGTTGGGATACATCTGACATGTTGGGATACATCTGACATGTTGGGATACACATGACATGTTTGGATACATCTGACATGTTGGGATACATCTGAAATGTTGGGATACATATGACATGTTGGGATACATCTGACATGTTGGGATACATTGACATGTTGGAATACATCTGACATGTCGGGCTACATCTGAAATGTTGGGATACATATGACATGTTGGGATATATTGACATGTTGGGATACATTTGACATGTCGGGCTACATGTGAAATGTTGGGATACATATGACATGTTGGGATACATCTGACATGTTGGGATACACATGACATGTTGGGATACATTGTCATGTTGGAATACATCTGACATGTCGGGCTACATCTGAAATGTTGGGATACATATGACATGTTGGGATACATCTGACATGTTGGGATACATTGACATGTTGGAATACATCTGACATGTCGGGCTACATCTGAAATGTTGGGATACATATGACATGTTGGGATATATTGACATGTTGGGATACATCTGACATGTCGGGCTACATCTGAAATGTTGGGATACATATGACATGTTGGGATACACATGACATGTTGGGATACATCTGACATGTTGGGATACATATGACATGTTGGGATATATTGACATGTTGGGATACATTTGACATGTCGGGCTACATCTGAAATGTTGGGATACATATGACATGTTGGGATACATCTGACATGTCGGGCTACATCCGAAATGTTGGGATACATATGACATGTTGGGATATATTGACATGTTGGGATACATCTGACATGTCGGGCTACAGCTGAAATGTTGGGATACATATGACATGTTGGGATACACATGATATGTTGGGATACATCTGACATGTCGGGCTACAACTAACAGGGTATCTATACTAAACAACTGGGCCATCCGTCCCACGCGTTACCTATAGGCTTCACGTTAACTGATTATATCTGTGTAACTTTATGCCTTTTTTGCTACCCGGTGGCGAATTACCAATAGTTTATTGTTCACCTAATCCAGTGATCCGCAAAGTGCGGCTCCGGAGCCGCATGTGGCTCTTTGGCTCCTTAAGTGCGGCTCTGGCATTTAGTTTTATTTAGTATACAACTTATTTAATGTACTACTTATTTAGTGTAATAAAAGTTTACCAAAAGAGCAGATTTTTTTTAATTGTTGTCATGTTCATAATTGGCTCATTGGCTGATACGTTTTCCGACCACTGACCTAATCAATGTTGATTTTTTTTTTCCGCACATGATTCATGCATGACCTTTCCTATTAGCATACAAACCTCATCATAGCCAATAACATTTGTAGATATTGTCCTACTTTTACTAACTGTTTGTTTGATACCACTAATTTGGTGATGACGGCGCCTACCATTAAATTGAGTATGTTAATAATTACATTGAACTAATGTTAATTGTTTTTACTTGTGTTGTTTGGCGTAAGACAGTTTATATCCTACATTTTTTATCTGTATCTGAATATATTTTTTCTTCATTGTTGATAACATTCTTTTTAAGAAGCTGGGTTTAAAGAATCTGGGTTTAAAGAATCTGGGTTTAAAACTTGCAACCAATTATTACAATCTCTTTTGTAGAAAGTTTTCTATTGGAGTCGAGGCCTCCAATAGCCATGAAGGTGACCTGTCCATATTGAGGTAACAATAAAATAGTCAATCAATTTTGCAATAAACCTTTATAGATATATACATACACACACACACAAACACACACACACATACAAACACACACATACACACACACACAAAAACACACACACTTACACACAATACATAAAATAAAACAAAGAACTGAACAGTGGCAATTTCCAATTTTCTCTACAATTTATTTTTTAACGTTAAAGATGTCCATTATAATTTTGTGATCTTTGATTGGCTAGAACAGTCTTAATATGGAATCTGTCCTTGAATGTTGCCACTGAAAAGAAAATTGAAAACAAAAAAAATATTTAAGGTGGTCCATGGGCCATTTAAGGTGTCAGCTTGTTGTTTTTTTCTATTTTTTTTTATTTTTTTAAGCTACACAAGCCATTTTTGGCACATGCATACAACATACCAATTAATGAACAAAGAAATAAAAAAAAATATAAAAAAATTTATTTAAAAATGTATTTTGTGACTTTTTTGGGTAAAAAAGTGTAATTTTAAGACATATTTTCAAAAATTTTCAAAGAACCAATTTTTAAAATCTATTGTAGATATCATAAAATAACTTTGCACAAATGTTAATGAGTGTGTTTCAAACAAACGTCCAATTTTTTTTTTTTGGAAAATTTGAATAGAATTTTTTTGATCAAAAAATGCAACTTTTTTTTAGGTTATATTATGAGTGTTTGGCAATCACATATACCCAGGCACGCCGAGAGGGGAGGTCGGGGGGGGGGTCATTGCCAGGGGGCCCGCATCTGTAAGGGGGCCCGGCCGCCCCGACCATGTCAATTTTTTCAAGACTCATTGTTCATTAAGGGGCCCGCAATGATGTCCTGCCCTGGGGCCCTTGTGGGCTCTCGGCGCCAATGCATATACGCATCAGTTAACTAATAGTAGTGGACTATATATATGTATATATATATATATATATAATATATATATAAATATATATATATATATAAATATATATATATATATATATATATATATATAATCCAGAATTTTAATCATTGGTTATATTTATATTCAATATTCAAATATAGAGTAAACAATCTTATACAAAATAGTCTTATACAATCTTTTTTTTAAGTCAGCAAACATGCAGCGATAAACATTTACCGTCCAAAAATCATATGAGTATAAACAACAATCGCATATAAGTCAGCAATGACTTAGTCAAAATTTAACAAACGCGAAACTTAACATTGATTAGTATAAATGCCTTTACTCGAAGTATTTAAATAAGATCAAATTACTAATATATATATATATATATATATATATATATACATATTTATTTATTTATATAAACTTACGGAGGATAATAGCTGCATACAACAAAGTTGGCTAATGCCGTGGGTGCCAGGCAGTGGGTGATGCCACACCCTACACTATTTGTGTTACTCCACACCACCTGTGGAAAAAGAATTGCACGGTGAAATTAGCAAATACAAGCGCCCGTCCAGGGGACAGTTCAACAACTCACACGCCTGGGCATTCTTAACTCTCATTGCTTGGTTTACGGGTTTGACCAACGACAAAGTCCCCGTACCCTATATATATATATATTTCCCGTGGAGGGTTCGAACATTAGTGAAAACATTTGGATATAACCTAAGAGATTTAAAATAAAAAGAACAATTGTCAACTACGGCTATTCACCTGAGTGTAATGTCCACATGTTTTGTTTACTTGACAAGTCCAGTCAGGTAGGAGATTAACAATCTCAGAATTCCATTTGGAAACAGATTTATTGGCAACCAATGCGTTGTCAGCGTTGGCTAGAAGGACATTAAGGAGGAGCAAGCACGTTTAAAATTACGAATAAACGTGCATTAAGTCCCTTGTGTACAAATATCTATAAAAAAAAATAATACACACACGCACACACACACACACACATATATATATATATATATATATATATATATATATATATTACTCACATATTCCCATAAGCTCCCGCATATTCCCATACGTTCCCATATATTCCCATTCTCTCACTATCTCTCTCTCTCTTTCTCTCTATCTCTCTCTTTACTTAGCTCTCTTTTTCGATAATTGACATAGAGTTGAATCTACTTATGTATGGCAGTTGATCATTGTACAGAAGAAAATTGAAACGAAGCTTATAGTCCGTTTCAAAAATTGAAAAACAGGAGTAGAATTTACTGATGCGTAAAAATTTGACCTTACGTGGCTGAACATAAACACATAGCCTATAGTCCCATTCGCCAAATAATAAACAGGAGTAGAATCAATTGGCACATATGCCCATAAGCTCCCACATATTCCCATAAGCTCCCACATATTCCCATTAGCTCCCACATATTCCCATAAGCTCCTTCATATTCCCATAAAATCCTAAATATTCCCATAGGCACCTAGATATTCCCATAAGCTCCTACATATTCCCATAAGCTCCAACATATTCCCATAAGCTCCTAATATTCCCTTGAGCTCCTACATATTCCCATAAGCTTCTTGTATTCCCATAAGCTCCTAATTTTCACATAACCTCCTACATATTCCCATAAGCAGCTAATATTCCCATAAGATCCTACATATTCCCATACGCTCCAACATATTCCCATAAGCTGCCAAAGATTCCCATAAGCTTTCAAATATTCCCATTAGCTCGTTATATTCCCATAAGCTCCTACATATTCCCATAAGCTCCCACGTATTCCCATAAGCTCCCACATATTCCCAAAAGTTCCAACATATTCCCATAAGCTCCTAATTTTACCTTGCGCGCCTACATATTCCGATGAGCTCCTACATATTCCCATAAGATCATACATATTCCCATAAGCTCCAACATATTCCCATAAGCTCCTAAAATTCTTATATGCTCCTACATATTCCCTTAACCTCCTACATATTCCCATAAACTCTCACATATTACCATAAGCTCCCACATATTCCCGTAAGCTCCTAAATAATCCCATTTTCTCTCACTTTCTCTTTCTCCTTATTTCGCTCTCTCTCTTCTTCTTTGTCTCTCTTTGTATATATATATATATATATATATATATATATATATATATATATATATATATGTCACATATTCCCATAAGATCCCACATATTCCAATAAATTCCCTAAGCATTCCTATTCTCTCTCTCTCTCTCTCTCTCTCTCTCTATCTATCTATCTATCTCTTTCCTTATCTCACTTTTTCGATAATCTATCTATCTATCTATCTGTCTATCTATCTATCTGTCTATCTATCTATCTATCTATCTATCTATCTATCTATCTATCTATCTATCTATCTATCTATCTATCTATCTATCTATCTATCTATCTATCTATCTATCTATCTATCTATCTATCTATCTATCTATCTATCTGTCATCTATCTGTCTGATCTATATGTCTGCCCATCTATCTGCCTGCCTGTCTGTCTATCTATCTATTTATCTATCTATCTGTGCATTAGTCTGTCTTTCTATCCATATATTTGTCTGTCTGTATATCTATCGATCCATCTCTCTGCCTGTTTTTCTTTTTTTTTTATCTGGTAAGCAGAACTAAGAGGTTAAACAAAAATATCTTACGAGTAGAGGCGTAGATGTTTTCTCCGTACCCGGACAGCTGGGTATCGCTGTGTTTGAATGCACACTGGCCGCTCCATTGAGAGGCGTAATCACTGAGTGTTTGATTCCAGACCTAAAGATGTAAACAATGATTGACTTAGACAAACAAAAACACCGGTCAACAGGCAAGCGAATATTTTACACTGTACTATTCAACTTAACTTCTGTATTTCCCCGACTTAGAATTTTTTTTCTTTTCCTTTCCGTCTAAAAATTAACTTTCAAAGCTGTACGGCACATAAAAGGGAAAAAAAAAATATATGGCCTACGTACAATACAGCACTGCTATTTTTATCTCGAGTTGATTTGAAAAGTCAACGCTACACCTACAAAATTTGATTTTCTTTTCTTGATTTTTACGAAATATTTTTATGCCACCCTAAAATTCATGATTTATAGTAGGCATATATTAATAAATCTCTGTAGTTTGTTAGTCAAAATAATTGGAATTTTTTTTGTAATGTGTCTATTCTCTCTCCACCTTGGAGTTCAGTACAACAATATGTAAGCTCTAGTTTTTATAACTATATATGTACGCTCTAGTTTTCATAACGAATAAAGTACAATAATATGTAAGCTCTAGCTTTTATAACCAATAAAGTACAACAATATGTAAGCTCTAGCTTTTATAACCAATAAAGTACAACAATATGTAAGCTCTAGCTTTTATAGCCAATAAAGTACAACAGTATGCAAGCTCTAGCTTTTCTAACCAATAAAGTACAACAATATGCAAGCTCTAGCTTTTGTAACCAATAAAGTACAACAATATGTAAGCTCTAGCTTTTATAACGAATAAAGTACAACAACATGTAAGCTCTAGCTTTTCTAACCAATAAAGTACAACAGTATGCAAGCTCTAGTTTCTATAACCAATAAAGTACAACAATATGTAAGCTCTAGCTTTTATAACGAATAAAGTACAACAATATGTAAGCTCTAGCTTTTCTAACCAATAAAGTACAACAATATGTAAGCTCTAGTTTTTATAACCAATAAAGTACAACAATAGAAACAATTTATAAAGGAACAAAAAAGAGTTACCAGTGGTGGCACAGAGACTTTAGCGCGTGCATCGTTATGAACTTTGAGAAATGCGTCGATGACCACTTGAGTGATGACGTCCGGTGTCTGGGTCAGGGTGAGCACGAAGGTAGACGTGCAAAGGATGAGCAGCTTGAGCAACATGTTGGCAGGTAGTCAAATCGGGCAGCTGTTGTGAGAAATAGGTACTAGTAGCGCTTAGTAGCAACTCAACAGTATTTATACACTTTAGATTTAAAAAAAAAAAAGTACCATTCGGATACGAGTTGAAACAAGTATTTAATGACTATATAAGATTTTTATCAGTTAATTGGTTCATGGGTATGTATAACTTGACTATCATCAGGGCAACGGAATTCTTTCGCTGTGACGCAAGTGGATTAGAAAATCCCTATAGAAGAGAAGGGATGAAAGGCCTAATACAAAGGAATTTACTCTCACGCTCCACTGAACACAGGTGATGTATTTATTTATCTATAATCCCCGGTCAATCGACCGGGAGGCGTCTTATTGGTGGGCCACGTGTGGGTTGAGACTTTTTGTTTGTTTTTTTTTCTTACCAGCATAGGGGGCCATCAACTGCCCCTTCGTAAAAAAAAGGGCCACAAGGCGTATTTAAATAGCCACACCCCCACCTCCCACTCACACACACCCATAATAAAAGTATGAACGCTCCTGGTCATGTTTGTAATAATATATGACGTAACATGACTAAACAGATCTACGTGTGGCAGATTGTGTGAATGTCTCTGCTTGTTGAAATGTTGGGAAGGGGAGGGGGAATATTGTGTGTATGATGAGTGGCTGGTGGAAGAGGGGGGGGGAAGGGAGGGACATTATATTGATTTGGTTCTTATCTTCTATATAATTCATACTTTCATCTAAAGGAGTTATTAATTGTTTAGTGACGTACTTAAAATTAATAGCTCACCACCATGAGGTAATTGATGAAACGTGGCGATACATATTAACTATCGTCTGTATGTTTGCTGTCAATGTATAACTATAGTCTGTATGTTTGCAGTCAATGTGTAACTAAAGTGTGTATGTTTGCTTTCAATCTGTAACTATAGTGTGTATGTTTGCTGTCAATGTGTAACTATAGTGTGTATGTTTGCTGTCAATGTGTAACTATAGTGTGTATGTTTGCTGTCAATGTGTAACTATAGTGTGTATGTTTGCTGTCAATGTGTAACTATAGTGTGTATGTTTGCTGTCAATGTGTAACTATAGTCTGTATGTTTGCTGTCAATGTGTAACTATAGTGTGTATGTTTGCTGTCAATGTGTAACTATAGTGTGTATGTTTGCTGTCAATGTGTAACTATAGTCTGTATGTTTGCTGTCAATGTGTAACTATAGTGTGTATGTTTGCTGTCAATGTGTAACTATAGTGTGTATGTTTGCTGTCAATGTGTAACTATAGTGTGTATGTTTGCTGTCAATGTGTAACTATAGTGTGTATGTTTGCTGTCAATGTGTAACTATAGTGTATATGTTTGCTGTCAATGTGTAATAAAAGAACGATAATATGATATGGGTAATGTGATAATGTTAACAGGATATGTGTATTAGGATAAAGAAAATGGTCATAGTGTAAGGATAAAACGATAAGGGTAACATGATAAGTGTTAAAAATGAATCCCCCCCTGCACCACCCGCGCTTTATTCTCCGAGGGTTACACATTTATTTCTCACTATTTAGTCCATTTTATTTCTCACTATTTAGTCCATTTTATTTCTCACTATTTAGTCCATTTTATTTCTCACTATTTAGTCCATTTTTTTCTCACTTTTTAGTCCATTTTATTTCTCACTATTTAGTCCATTTTATTTCTCACTATTTAGTCTATTTTATTTCTCACTATTTAGTCCATTTTATTTCTCACTATTTAGTCCATTTTATTTCTCACTATTTAGTCCATTTTATTTCTCACTATTTAGTCCATTTTATTTCTCACTATTTAGTCCATTTTTTTCTCACTTTTTAGTCCATTTTATTTCTCACTATTTAGTCCATTTTATTTCTCACTATTTAGTCTATTTTATTTCTCACTATTTAGTCCATTTTATTTCTCACTATTTAGTCCATTTTATTTCTCACTATTTAGTCCATTTTTTTTCTCACTATTTAGTCCATTTTATTTCTCACAATTTAGTCCATTTTATTTCTCACTATTTAGTCTATTTTATTTCTCACAATTTAGTCCATTTTATTTCTCACTATTTAGTCTATTTTATTTCTCACAATTTAGTCCATTTTATTTCTCACTATTTAGTCTATTTTATTTCTCACTATTTAGTCTATTTTATTTCTCACAATTTAGTCCATTTTATTTCTCACTATTTAGTCTATTTTATTTCTCACAATTTAGTCC
Source organism: Bulinus truncatus (assembly GCA_021962125.1). NCBI lineage: Eukaryota > Metazoa > Mollusca > Gastropoda > Planorbidae > Bulinus > Bulinus truncatus. The sequence goes on from JAGDYQ010000409.1 coordinate 246,460, forward strand.
ATTTTATTTCTCACTATTTAGTCTATTTTATTTCTCACTATTTAGTCCATTTTATTTCTCACTATTTAGTCTATTTTATTCCTCACTATTTAGTCCATTTTATACTTTTTTATTTCTCACTATTTAATCCATTTCATTCTATTTTATTTCTCACTATTTAGTCCATTTTATTGCTGGTTGTCAATGTTTAACTACTGTTGGTATGCTGGCTGTCAATGTTTAAGTACGGTTGTTATGTTGGATGTCAATGTTTAACTACTGTTGGTATGCTGGATGTCAATGTTTAACTACGGTTGTTGTGTTGGATGTCAATGTTTAAGTACAGTTGGTATGCTGGATGACAATGTTAAACTACGGTTGTTATGCTGGATGTCAATGTTTAACTGCACAGTTGTTATGCTGGATGTCAATGTTTAACTACAGTTGTTATGCTGGATGTCAATGTTTAATTACGGTTGTTTTGCTGGATGTCAATGTTTAACTACAGTTGGTATGCTGGATGTCAATGTTTAACTACGGTTGTTATGCTGTATGTCAATGTTTAAGTACAGTTGGTATGCTGGATGTCAATGTTTAACTACGGTTGTTATGCTGGATGTCAATGTTTAACTACAGTTGGTATGCCGGATATCAATGTTTAACTACTGTTGTTATGCTGGATGTCAATGTTTAACTACGGTTGTTATGCTGGATGTCAATGTTTAACTACAGTTGGTATGCTGGATGTCAATGTTTAACTACAGTTGGTATGTTGGATGTCAATGTTTAACTACGGTTGTTTTGCTGGATGTCAATGTTTAACTACAGTTGGTATGCTGGATGTCAATGTTTAACTACTGTTGGTATGCTGGATGTCAATGTTTAACTACGGTTGTTATGCTGCATGTCAATGTTTAACTACGGTTGTTATGTTGGATGTCAATGTTTAACTACGGTTGTTATGCTGGATGTCAATGTTTAACTACAGTTGGTATGCTGTCTATCAATGTTTAACTACAGCCTGTGTGTTTTTTTTTGTCAATGTTTAATCGCATTGTTGGCTTACAACTTATACCAACTCAACAGTCAAGAAATGGACACCACAAAACGCCACACTCTGACAACCTTCACCCAGTGGTTGTTATTGCCATAGCGGCTCGTACGTTTTTGAAGATCCTAAGCAAATGTATATTTTTTTGGCTCAATGGAAATTACATTTGAAGGGGGGGGGGCAATCGAAAACGGTTGTAAAGGGACCCGCTTGCAAATTATGTACGACGGCAGTTGCGCCGAGAACCACCAAGGGCCCCAGGGCAGGACATCATTGCGGGCCCCTTAATAAACAATGAGTCGTGAAAAAATTGACATTGTCGGGGCGGCCGGGCCTCCGTACAGATGCGGGCCCCCTGGCAATGACCCCACTGCCCCCCCCTCTCTGCGTGCCTGTTTGATGGGACATGGGAGACTCACAATGCAGCTATAAGAATCAGGGTTTCAGTTTAGTGGGGAGTGTCGAATTGTCAAGTCTTATAGAAATAATTATAATAATAGTTTTAAGAAAATTATCCAGGGATATAGTCAGGCCTGGGGGCCGCCCCGCCCCCCCTGCGTTTTGTCTGCTTGTTTACTCTACTTAGTAACATTTATCTCCTGCCTCTCTCCCGCCCCGCTATTGGCCAGGCCCCTGCTGTAGAGTTTTCACGCTACGCGGCTATAGATAGTACCAATTATCCAGGGATATAGTACCAATTGTCCAGAAATATGGTAGCAATCATCCAGGGATATTGTACCAATTGTCTAGGGAAAATCGCTTACTTCTCTGTGAGTGAATGTATTTTGAAAGGACATATTTTTAGTTAAATAAATGTATGGTACTTAAGTCATATAATGTACTTTTGAACTCAAGATGTGCAGTTTTAAGAAAACGCATGCGTTAACATATTTACATACAGAAGTTCACATTTATATATATATATTTATATATATACAGTCAATTCCGCTTAATTGGGACACATCGGGACCGAGGCTTTTTGTCCCAATTAAGCGGCTGTCCCAATTAAACATACAAATTTACTAATGGCTTCTTGGTTTAGTTTCTTTGAGATTTGTCCCAAATAAGCGGCTGTCCCAATTAAGCGGTGTCCCAATTAAGCGGAATCCACTGTATATATATATATATATATATATATATTGTAACGATATATTTCAGTATAGCTATACAACCATTCCATTTAATTAACCAGTTCAAAAGTTCAAGCCAGGGAAACCTATGTATTTTCTTAAATTTAAAGTTCAGGGTTAAACACATTATTCTTTTGTGACAAGTGATGTGGGGGGGGGGGGGAGGGGGTACCTACAGCCAAGAGAGAGTTCAACAAACTTGAGGGCCCTATAAAAAGACATTTACTATTGTTGAAGCCCTCAAATGACCTCTATAGCTGAGGCCTCTCTAGCCTTACAATGGCCTTAAATCCAGGGGGCCCAAGACAGATCGCCATTTTGCTTTCGGCTGGTAAGCTTGTGAATGAAAGTTCCTACAGGGTAAAATGATGCCCCTGGGCAGAACTGGGAACACCTAGTTCAAACTCACGGGACATCAGTGTGCCGCGGGTTGGCGGTAGTGGAGCACTGGCACAAACGACACGTGTTAGAGGTTTAACATCTACCAAGGGGACGTTACTTACTGTAAACTGTACAAAACATTCGAGCACACGTTTAGTCTCCCTTGTTTTTTTTTTAACCACATTGGTTTGGTCCATAGATAAATAAGACTAGATCGCTTACGGGCTATGTAAACGTGTTATATGGTCGGTCCCCGAATACAAAGAGTATAACCTATTTATTTTTACAAATTCTTTGCAACTATGATGACGTAGTACGGAAGTACGGATAGATTGCATAAACAAATAGCAAAAAAAAAATAAAGAAATTTACTCTTCTCTTTTTGAAGTTAGGGTCCGCACATAAAACACTTTTTCGGTCTCTGTTAAATAAGCATAAGCGATCTAATCAATATATCTATGGTTTGGTCAGTATTTTGAATCACCGGCCCAAACGGCGGATCGTCAAGTTCACAGTCGCACCTGATAAAGAGCAGACGAATGGAGTCACCGTGTGAACTAAGTGGGACGGATCTGGTAAAACGCTCTATTTTTGACATTAGAGTCCCTGGTTCGATCTATGGTGATGACCAATGGATTTTTCAAGTCATGCATCATGGCTGAAGTCCCCCGCTATATCTCCCGTAGTGCCTCCATGTCTATTACGTTATCGGCTCTGGTGGTGATGCAAGGAGGGCACCATAAAAACCGCCCCAATTAATGGTTGATAGGATCTAAGAGATTTCATCGCACCCTTACAGGGGGGACATCACTTGATTGGTGCCCCCTACCCTTTATGATTATATGCTCATAATCAGGATCTGTTTTAATGGTAGACACAGGGTTGGGCAATCTGTGAATTTATCAGGAAACCCCCCCACCCCCAGATAAAAACGATTCAACTGTCGGGGATAAACAGAGGGGCCACAGTTTTCATTGATATTTTAGGTGCCAAGAGGCTGCATTAACAGCAATTAGCCCCAAAACTACATTAGCCTTTTGTCTTTGGCCCCTAAATGCACCTAGAACCCCCATTTATACCTTTCCCTAAGGTCCCTAGGTGGAACTTTGCCTGGGGCCCCGATTAGTACCTTTGGCCTATGTACCTATGCTAGTCGGCGAGAATTTGAAAAGAAAGTTTAATTTGATATTTATTTTTTTTTAATAATTTACAAACTGTTAAAAAGACAATAAAAATCCTAGCTGTCGTAAGAATCTAAACGTAACGTCGATCTGACCTTAGTTGGAGAAGTAAAGGCGGCTTGTCGTTGTGCTAACCACACAATCCCTTCATATGCCGAGGTCATAGCAACATATGAATTCTACACTTCATCTGCCCCGATGGCCCGTTAGGGCTAAGGGAACTTTTTTTTATTGGTTCTCGTGTGTGTACCTGCCAGCACTCGATTGTATGTGTTTCAGATAGACAGTCAAGTATCTACACCACTCGGCCATCCAACCCTGGTCATAATTGAGTGAAAGTGTCAGTGTGTGTGTACCTGGCAATAATTGAGTGAAAGTGTCAGTGTATGTATGTACCTGGTAATAATTGAGTGAAAATGTCAGTGTGTGTATGTACCTGGTAATAATTGAGTGAAAGTGTCAGTGTGTGTGTGTACCTGGTAATAATTGAGTGAAAGTGTCAGTGTGTGTGTGTACCTGGTAATAATTGAGTGAAAGTGTCAGTGTGTGTGTGTACCTGGTAATAATTGAGTGAAATTGTCAGTGTGTGTGTGTACCTGGTAATAATTGAGTTAAAGTGTCAGTGTGTGTGTATGTACCTGGTAATAATTGAGTGAAAGTGTCAGTGTGTGAGTGTGTATGTACCTGGTAATAATTGAGTGAAAGTGTCAGTGTGTGTGTGTGTGTGTACCTGGTAATAATTGAGTTAAAGTGTCAGTGTGTGAGTGTGTATGTACCTGGTAATAATTGAGTGAAAGTGTCAGTGTGTGAGTGTGTGTGTACCTGGTAATAATTGAGTGAAATAGTCAGTGTGTGTGTGTACCTGGTAATAATTGAGTGAAAGTGTCATTGTGTGTGTGTATGTACCTGGTAATAATTGAGTGAAAGTGTCAGTGTGTGTGTATGTACCTGGTAATAATTGAGTGAAAGTGTCAGTGTGTGTGTGTGTACCTGGTAATAATTGAGTGAAAGTGTCAGTGTGTGTGTGTGTGTGTATGTACCTGGTAATAATTGAGTGAAAGTGTCAGTGTGTGTGTGTACCTGGTAATAATTGAGTGAAAGTGTCAGTGTGTGTGTACCTGGTAATAATTGAGTGAAAGTGTCAGTGTGTGAGTATGTACCTGGTAATAATTTAGTGAAAGTGTGAGTGTGTGAGTGTGTATGTACCTGGTAATAATTGAGTGAAAGTGTCAGTGTGTGAGTATGTACCTGGTAATAATTGAGTGAAAGTGTGAGTGTGTGAGTGTGTATGTACCTGGTAATAATTGAGTTAAAGTGTCAGTGTGTGTGTATCTCTCGATACTTGAGTGTGTGTGTGTGTGAGTAAACGTTAGTGTCTGCATGGTCGTGTGTGTGTGAGTGTCTCCATTTACTGTAACGTATGATAGTCTGCTGTTGTTGTTTATTATAAAGTTATTAATGAATTTTCGGCCTCTAAATCCGCCCTTGTATTAATAAATGTTTTGATTATGTTCAATATTAATGAAAATGCATTAGAATAATTTAGGTATATATTTTGTTTGAAAAATAATTGTAAATACATGTTAATTATTTACAAAAAAAAAAAGAAATATTTAGTTAAACATAACTTTTACTGATATTTTTTAAAATCATCGGACATGACACGAAGTACAGCTAGTCCTCTGGTTTTCACAAAAAAATTTTTTCGGTTATATTTCTGTCTCCAAAGGTATATATTTTTTTCACCCCAAAGATTCTTTCACCTGGGTGTCCTCCCCTCTCCCCCCCCCCCACATATCTCTATAGTACGGTGCTCCCACAGTTCGTTAGTGACACAAAGCAAATGACTTTATAAATACACAACGCCAGCTGTAATATTTAAATTCATACATATACAACAGTTATTTGGTAACCCACATCAAATGAATGTATAAACATACAACGTCATCTATTAAGAAGGCTATATGGTAAACGTGGCGCATTTCATAAATGAGAAAATAATAATAGTGGAGGGTTTTGGGATGGCCTTGTATTTGGTTATAAAACGGACAACGCAGCAGGTAAAACTCGTCTTACTGCCTTGGTGTGTTTGTTGTTTTTTTCCAGAAAAACTCACCGCCATAAGCATCAGTCTAAAATGTGTGCTATAATTATTGTTTGTCTTTTGATTTCTGTCACACTATTGGAGCAAAGAGGCGTCAGTGGTAAGTATGTTAATCTCTTGTTAACTTTCTTTCTTAGCTATTTACTGGTACAAGTCGCGGAACGTATGATTTCAAGGTCTCTGAGTTGCAGATTTTTTTTCAGTGGTCTGAGTTTCTCTGATGTCAGGTTCCGATCATTTTTGTAGTCCTGTTTTGAAGATGTGATCATATAGTCTTTGCGCGGCCGACTTTGAAAGGAGGGGTATTGTAGCTGCTTGGCCATTCTTGTAATTTTTTTCTGTGTTCTCCATAAAAGATAATCTTGTCTCCATTTTATTTCAAGATGTTTTCTAATTCGTCATAAAAAAGTTTTCTTTGTTAGTTTGATAAAGTATATATTATTATGATTTATTTCATTGTTAGTAGATACGAATTTATAAATTCATTTTGGTTTGTATGAGTATAGTTTATGACTAAAGCTACTGATCTTACCTATGCACTATCATGTGGGATGAAAGAAAGGTACCAATTAAAACCGTCCCATAAGTGGTTTATAGGATCTAAGAGATTTCATCACTCCCTTACAGGGAATACGCATGTTTTAATATCAGACGTAGGGTTTGTTGTGGAGAGGAGAGGGGGAAAGGAGGCACCGATGGGGAACTCAAACAGGTAGACCCTTGCACACAACGGGGTCATTTACAACCAACACCCCAAGGTGGACGTTACATTATATAATAATCTTATAGCAGGACCACACCAATGTTCCCTCTAAGCATCACACCAATTCAGAACGTCGCTCATACTACACGTACGATATCGACGGACAAATTTTGGCCTCAAACAAAATGTCGCTCACTTCATACCACACCATAGAGGGAACATTGCTCGTAACCACCCCTCTCTCCTAAGCACTGAGAACTCCAACACATAGATTATTCTGTTATATATATATATGTATATATATATATATATATATATATATATATATATATATATATCAACGATTATTATTAATAACAATTTGTTGAGCTGATATTTTTTTTCCTTTCTACCATCTTAGCGTCTGATAGCGACCCAATACAACTGACCAGAGAATTCATAGACAAGTTGCCCGGTCAAGCTGCCGACCTTTTGAAATGCAGCGCCCTAAGGAGCAATTTATTTCTCAACCCAATTGATTACAACGGAAAGAGATACTATGTGTCCAAATTTGCTCACCAAGATATTGATCGCGCCGATTATTACTGCGAAATTCTTGGCGGGTATCTGGCTGAAATCGATGACGTCTCGGAGTATAAGGCACTTCAGAATTTGGTCCTTTCTCTTCCATTTGATCTGGTCGTGGTAGCTGGTTCGGACGCTAAACAGGAAGGTAAATGGATATTTCCGCGTACCGGAAATCCAGTACCTGTCCTTGACTGGGCACCGGGGCAACCGGACAATTACGGGTCGGAAAATTGTTTGAATCTGTGGAAATATCAAGGCGGGAGAATGAACGATATAACGTGCGGATTCCGAAATCCCGACGTCAGGTTTATCTGTGAGACGCCACTGTGCGACGATTAATGGATGGTTTCTTTTAAACTGTTGGTCACCACAATATAGAGGACAATACACTGATGAATTTCCAAGTTTAGTTCCTAGGATAATAGAACACAACACTCTAGCTCATTGTTCAACTATTTCTCAAATCAAATCAGTGTTATTGAGTTAGTGCTTGAAACTATTCAAATTTTCTCTTTAATCGTTTTACTGGAAATCAAACTGTAAAAATAAAAAAAATGTAATAAAATAACATAAATAAATTACAGCCTCTCATTATAAGGAATGTGTTGTTTTGCTTTTGTTTTATTTGTGTTGTTATTTGTTGTTTATTTCTCCATAGTTGTAAAGAAAGTCAAGGGAGACAAATTCTCAAGTATAGAAATGTATCAACAACGTTATAACCAAGGGATAATTTTGATAACAATAATTATGTATCAGTTTGATCTTATTTAATATGTGAGGTTAAATGAGGTTAAATGATTAACTGTGGAAACCATGGCAACAGGTGAATGAGCAAACTGGGAATGAGTCATATGTGAAAGTGACACAGGTACAGTGAGTCATGTGTTGGAGTTAATCCATGTACAGTTAGTCATGTGCTGGAGTTAATCCATGTACAGTGAGTCATGTGCTGGAGTTAATCCATGTACAGTGAGTCATGTGTTGGAGTTAATCCATGTACAGTGAGTCATGTGCTGGAGTTAATCCATGTACAGTGAGTCATGTGCTGGAGTTAATCCATGTACAGTGAGTCATGTGCTGGAGTTAATCCATGTACAGTGAGTTATGTGTTGGAGTTAATCCATGTACAGTGAGTCATGTGCTGGAGTTAATCCATGTACAGTGAGTTATATGTTGGAGTTAATCCATGTACAGTTAGTCATGTTCTGGAGTTAATCCATGTACAGTGAGTTATGTGTTGGAGTTAATCCATGTACAGTTAGTCATGTGTTGGAGTTAATCCATGTACAGTGAGTCATGTTTTGGAGTTAATCCATGTATAGTGAGTCATGGGTTTGAGTTAATCCATGTACAATGAGTCATGTGCTGAAGTTAATCCATGTACAGTGAATCATGTGTTGGAGTTAATCCATGTACAGTGAGTCATGTGCTGGAGTTAATCCATGTACAGTGAGTCATGTGAGTCATGGGGAGATAACTGTTAACCTGGAACAGAAACCATATTTTTGCATAATTTATTTTTGCGTATTTTTTTTGCATAATTTCGCTAAACTTTCAAACCCCTTTAAACTAAGATCTGTTTTCTGATACTGTTCCTGTCATTGTACAGCAGTCGGGTACCAATATTTCCAATTAAGCCTACCCTACATTTTCTCTTAACTGTCTAGCACTGATGAAAGATTACATCACGTCGTGTGGTGTGTGTGTGAAGCCCCCTGTAAGAATGAGATGACATCTCTTAGGTCGTTTAAACAGCTAACGGGATGGTGTTTTGGGAAGAAGATTATGATCGAATACAAGCCAAAATAATTGATAGTCAAACATATGCAATCATCTTGTCATTGGCCTAAGCGAAATGTCGATTTGAGAGGTCATGTCTGTATGCTGATTGTATGTTGTTCGTATGTTGTTTAATGTTGGTTGTTTTACCTAAATGAAGGTCGGGCTTTCGACCACTGCGGTTCTTATCCTATTGGTTTACCTTCTGCTCTAAAATGTGCGTCTGGCGCGAGAATAAAAGGTACAATTAAGATACGGCCAGTCTTGACCTTGGGCTAAATATATTAATTGTGTTTGTTTTTACCTGGTAAGGTAAGCTGCAAGATGATGTAAAGCTAACAAAGAATTGACATTGGTCCACTGTGGCTCAGAGGGCTAATGCAGTTTATTAGGGTTCTTTGAAAAAAAATCAATTTTTAAATCCATATTTTTTTACATATATTTACTTCCTGGTATTATATATATTACATCTAATACATAATCGTCTAAACCGTGTGTCTCCCTTTCTCAGGCAGTTCTCATTTTGTGCGGTGTGCGTTGTAACACAGTTTATTGTATGATGAAGGTACAACAAAGAAGTATACGAAATATTGTAATAGAAAATAACATATGGCCTTTGTTGCCATGAACAGAATATGATATGAACAGAAATAACAAAGAAATATATGAAATACTGTAATAGAAAATAACATTTGGCTTTTATTGCCATGAACGTCCTTAAATACAACGCATAAACCGCACGATATGAAAACTACCCTCGCTCGAAAAAAAAACACCAGGAATCAGGCTAATGGTCCGTACACTATGTCGTCGCGTTCGATGTCTCCATCAGGCTAGCTCAGTGGTCGGCAAACTTATCAGCCAAAGAGCCAAATATGAACATTACAACAATTTAAAAAAAAATAGTGGGAGCCAAATCTACTTGTTTTGTAAACTTGCATTACATTAAGTTTTATTACACTAAATTTTATTACACGAAATAAATAGTACACTAAAATAAAACTGTATGCCAGAGCCGCACTTTAGGAGCCAAAGAGCCACATGCGGCACCGGAGCCGAACTTTGCCGACCACTGGGCTAGCTGAAGAAATGATGCAATCGGAACACCTGTTAAAAGTAATTTGCTATAGACACTGGATAGGGTCGGTATCTACCTGCCACATCCTGTGTTTAGCCACGCACGCGCCTTCTCCCGCGTACGCAGATCAGCAGATGTCAAGGTCAATGTGGCAGATGGTCCTAAACAAATTGCTTGCTATAGAATCTAAACCAAACATAAGTGGAGTAACAATTGGAAGTGTCCGGCGGGGGAGGGGGGTAATTTCCCCCCAATAACTATGATCGCCTCTGTCACTGGCTATATCATTAAGCTTATTTTGAAGCATAAAAATTAATAAGCCTCTGCCACCATCTGTCCCCCCAGCTACCAATGAATTATAACAGCTAGTCTTGATAAGGGAAAACAATACCTTGCACCTTCCTTCTAATTGGTAGTTTTGTGTATAAAAGGAAATGCGTGTACTCACAACAGGGAGCAGCGATCACAGATGTGCTTGTTTTACTAATACGTAGCCAGCTAGATATAAAAATGCGCACTAAAATTATAGTTTGTCTTTTAATAGTTGTGACCGTAACAGTCACAGCAGGAGCTAATGGTAAGTTTTCATATCTGTTGGTGTACACGTAAGTTAACTTATTTATAGTTCAATCTCAAAGCTAGTAAACCGACACATTAGTTCTGATGTTTGGGCGGTGTTTGTAGTGTTGTATTAGTCCCAGGTCATATTTTAGTTTCAGTTTTTATTTCGTTTTTTCTGTCATAATTTCAGTTTTCGTCTAGTTTTAGTCTTGCTTCTAATTTAGTTTTAGTTTTAGTTCACGTTGACGAAAAGAATGAAAGCAACACTATATTTTAGTTTCAGTTTTTATTTCGGTTTTTCTGTAATAATTTCAATTTTCGTCTAGTTTTAGTCTTGCTTCTAATTTTAGTTTTAGTTTTAGTTCTCGTTGACGAAAAGTCAACATTTTCGTCAACGAAGGTTTTAGTTTTAGTTTTCGTCAACAAAAACAACACTGGGTGTTTGTTTACTTGGTCTCATAAATTTGTGGGAAATGTTCAATTTCTTTATATACATTCTACCACCGAACCCTAAGCTGTAACGGCGTTGGATACACTACGGGAGACATTTAATTTAGTGTCCTCAAAATGGAAACTCGAACTCCCATGACGTCGCCTATGTAAATCATCGATCTGGCACCTAACAGGCGATTTCTTGTTCACATTCAAAGTAAAAGTGATAGAACGTCTATTGTAAATAACAGATGTTCCCAGACAGATGATCTCAGACAAATGATCCCAGACAAATGATCCCGACAGATGATTCCAGACAAATGATCCCAGACAGGTGATTTAAAACAGATAATCTCAGACAGCTTATCCCGGACAAATGATCCCAGACAAATGATCCTAGACAGGTGATTTCAGACAGATGATCCCAGACAGATGATCCCAGACAGATAATCCAGGACAAAAGATCCTAGACAGTTGATCCCAGACAAATAAACCCAGACCGATGATCCCGGACAGATGTTCCCAGATAAATGATACCAGACAAATGAACCTAGGCAAATGATCCCACACTGGGCATCTTAACTCACGAGTACGACGGGCCCCGCCAACGCGTTCATAACGGACATGATTGGAACTGGGACAGCGATGGCAAAAAGAATTTTTATACAACTGTCGAAATTAATATTAAAATAATAAGCAATTTATGGCGATGGCCAGTCTCAAATGTTTTGATAACTTATTGTTATGGGCTCGGTCAACTCGATGTGTCGATTATGTTGCGAGTTTGTTTCCTGTTGAATATTGTCGTGTCTCTGAGCCTTTTATTTACCAGTGACGTAGCCTCTTTTCATTCTGTTATTGTAGATTTTTATTTAAGACGTCTTTTCTAACAGTACTGTTATATAGATAGATAGATAGATAGATAGATAGATAGATAGATAGATAGATAGATAGATAGATAGATAGATAGATAGATAGATAGATAGATAGATAGATAGATAGATAGATAGATAGATAGATAGATAGATAGATGGATGGATGGATGGATGGATGGATGGATGGATGGATGGATTGTATAGATGGATAGATGGATAGATAGATAGATAGATAGATAGATAGATAGATAGATAGATAGATAGATAGATAGATAGATAGATAGATAGATAGATAGATAGATAGATAGATAGATAGATGGTGATGTCTTTGTTTATTACACAACAAAGTCTAACAACACGAAATACAATCTAATAACTTTATCAACCCCTGACTGCTGCCCAACTCTATCTACTATCGTCTGTCGACATTTCCACCAAACTCTACGTCTTCATAGTGGACTTACTGACCCTACCACGCACACTCTCTACAACTGACTCACCCTCCAACTTCAATCTACAACTAATCATAAATTTCAAAAATCGTATAATGGGCAGAATCTCTAGGTTCATGCCACCCCACGTTGTTCATAATCGTTGATCAACTGCCCACAGTTCAATCCTCGGTGAGAAACAAGGGGGGTTTTCCCAGGTGAAATTTTTCCTAAGTCCCCTCAAGACCACCCAATTTTAGACGGGTATCTGACATAAGTTAGGGAAGTAAAGGTAGCTGTGCGCCCCTTTATAAGCTGCAGCAATAGAAACAGCTAAATTCTACATTTCACCTCCCCCATGGTCTACTGGACCAAGGGGAAATGTTTCTATTTTTTTTCAAATAGCAATTATTAGTAGAAATATTCATGGTATCGACACAATTTAATTTTAGGTTGGTCATGTTACATTGATGTGGTTTTTCGTTACATTAGTGTGGTTTGTAGTTACACTGCTGTGGCTTGTCGCTACATTAGTGTGGTTTGTAGCTATAATAATGTGGTTTGTCGTTAAAAAGTATGCTTGTATTTAAATATTATTAATTTCACAGATTTTAAAACGTCGTATGGTGCGACTTGTGTGGATCAGTGTCAAACGGTTCAATACATGATCAACACGATATCAAATCAATCAGTGGAGCTTGTGAAATGTAAAGAAAATCTTCAAAAATTACAAAAAACTAAAATCAATGAAGGGAAAAAATATCAGCGCCTGTACTCCATCTATACAAGTTTAAAAACTCAATTAGAATATTTAAGCAACAATTTATTATTCACTCCACTTGTCTACAATAACAAGAAATACTTTGTCTCTAAATTTCCCTATAAAAGTGCAACCGACGCAGAATCCTACTGCACAGCGATGGGTGGATATCTGGCGGAAATAGATGACCAATCGGAATATAAGGCGCTTCAGAACTTAGCACTAGGACTTCCGGTTGACGTGGTCTTAATTGGTGGATCAGACTCGGCGGTTGAAGGCACCTGGATATTTCCAAGGACTGGGAAGTCTGTACCTATCTTAGACTGGATTCCGGGGCAGCCTGATAATGCAGGAAACGAAGATTGTTTGAATCTGTGGAAGACTTATGGCGGGAAAATGAATGACCTGCCGTGTGGGATTCCAAACTCTCAATACAGGTTCATGTGTGAGACGCCTGTCTTAGACAGTCCGTGAATTTTTTTACTGTCATTAGGTAAACAAAAATATAAAACATTACCTTTAATAATAATCATTGATTTTTAAAAAGAAAATCTTGTTTTTTCGTTAATATCTTGTTCAGAATTAATGTTTTTAAAGCACACAAATAAAATAAATACGTCTCTCATATAATAAGTTTTTGTTTTGTCCATTTTTTTAATCTTCAAAGCTTTGAGATTCAGAGAGTCTGCAACGAATTCAAGCAAAAAGTAATATTCTTGAAAGTAACAAAACACATTTACTTACCGATATTGTGTCTTTTCGTTGATTCGTGCAAATTTATATGTACAGTGGATTCCGCTTTATTGGGAAACCGCTAAGTTGGGACAGCCGCTTATTTGGGACAAATCTCAAAGAAACCAAACCAAGAAGCCAATAGTAAATTCGTATGTTTAATTAGGAAAGCCGCTTATTTGGGACAAAAACCATCGATCCCGATGTGTCCCAATTAAGCGGAATCGACTGTATATATATATATATATATATATATATATATATATATATATATATATATATATATATATATTGGAATGTGTGTGCATTTAAGTCCAGAATATTTTGGCAAAGGCGTAAACGACCGAAGTTAAATCTATCACATTTTAATAAGCAAACTGTTAGGAATGCACTTAGGGCAATCAAGTGATAAATTACACACACACACACACACACACACACTTTTGGAGCAAAAAAAAACTTTGATCGATTTGTAAACAACTGTCCAGATAATGAGTTTGATAAAAAAAAATATATATTTTACTTTCCTTTCCTAAAATTTTTTTTGTCTGACCAGAACGTCAGTTACTTTTTTTTTAAGTTAAGTTCGAAGCAGATGAAGCGCATATAAAAGGATTGTGTGGTGTTAAGATAAGATCGACCCCCCCCTCTCCACATACCACAGCTTCCCCCATATTATGTTCCCCTCGTCCCCACACCCTCAAGGGCTGTTGTCAGCAGAGCGCAGATTAAAGCTACCGAGGTCATAGTCCTTCCCACTATTCCTCACCACCAGATTCGTGGGGGGCGAGCGGTCGATCGAGGCAGAAGTTTTAGTTGAGATTTAGAGATCTAGAGAAATGTAATTTTTACAGAAAGTGCAGTCACCAGATTGTAGGAATTTATATTACACATCAACAAGTGTTTGAGTTATATATATATATATATATATATATATATATATATATTACGGGTCCTTATAATGATAATACTTGTAGAAGGTGTAATAATTCAGACAACTCAAATTATGAAGTTAACTCCAGTGAAGTAACATCAACAATCATTTAATACTTGAACATAAACTGACATAAAGGTGAACTCAGGAGGAGTACAATAGCAAACTGTAAATGTGCATCCATCTACATCGATGCCCAAAGCTAGACTCTACTAGAAAATGCATCCGCATCCTATGATGCCCACACGACTCTTAATAATACAGAAATCCGCATCCTATGATGCCCAGAGCTCGACTGATTATAAAACAAATCATGTGCTCCCAACAGTCGGTTTTAATATACGTCATTCGTACCAAATGACGTATACACTAAAATGTACAATAAATTACAACACAAGATGGCGGAGTGACGCCATAGCTACTGCGGTGGGCGGAGCCTACCGAATTGCGTCATCAAGCTTAGGCTATACTATTTCTACACAATATATATATATATATATATATATATATACGTAACTATTGTGTATGTGGCATCAAGCCAGCCACATTTAAAAAGATTAAATAGAAAGAACACGTATCATGTGGCTAGCACAACGTCAAGTCGCCTTTACTTCTCCAACCTCCAACCTTAAGCCAAGTACCCATTTAAAGCTGGGTGGTGGACTTGTACGTCTTTTACCAACTTTCACCAGGACCTGGAAAAATTCCCTTGGCACTCAACGAGGATCGAACCCATGACTCTCAGGTCGACAGTCGAGCATCTTAGGAATGATAGTATTATTGCTAAAACTTATTTCTTCATGACCCATAACTCGTACAAATGTATGAAGTAATAATATAAAAAAACGATTCCATCCCCTTATACTACTCTGCCATCTTGAACTAGGCCAAAAACCTTAGACCCAGTGCCTACTGTGCCAATCAAGGAGGTTAGATTACATATAGGCGGCGTCAGCCATCAGATGGTTCCTAGCAGCTGAAGCCAGTGGGCGGAGCTTATCGCCATATTGTTCGACTCAAAACATTCCACCAGCTTTCATTTTGATGCCAGTTTTCTCATTCTCGTAACGACTCCAATGAGCTTCGTATTTTGTCATCACGTTTTTTCTAAAGTCTGTTAAGGCCCTAGTTAATTTCTGGTGGTCTAGATATTCTAATGGGTCAATTACAAAGCGTTGTAGTGTATGTAAAGCTATTTATACGATCAGCTTATAAAGCCTATATTATACGCTATATCGAAATTAAGCCAGGGTAAAAATTGTATTATTACATAATACATAATATTTTGTATTTATACTTTGATGTTTACTGCAAAGCATTTGATCAAACAATGAAAAATGGATAGCATTAAGGAACGTAAATTAGACTAGAACAATCCTGTCAATATTGCTTTTCGAAGCGTTTCGAAGCAATCAGTAAATCAAACGATAGCGACAAACTATCGATGCACACAGACCCGCCGATAGGGGGCAGAGGGCAAATGCCCAGGGACCCGGCGAGTTTTAGGGGCCCGGACTGAGCTGGCCAATCAACTTTTGAAAATATTATCAGCACGGGGGGCCCGTGACAGCCCTGCCCAGGGGCCCGAAATTTCTATCGGTGGGCCTGGATGCACATATAAAAAGCCAATAAAGCCTGTTTTGCGACAAGAATCAAACATGAGCCTGCCATTTGGCGATTCACGTAAACCAGCTATGTATGTCTTCACATTTGCACCGTATCCATATTTGAGATGCTCAAAGGACTATGAAAACCTTTACCTTTCTGGTTTCGTGAGGTCAATATGTCGAAAAAGGAATTGAAATTACGGATAGTTGGCTCACAGCCTTCAAATCCTGACCCTTTTTCGTTTAAACAAAACTCAAGTGAAGACGCTACTGAGAAGCTGTGCTGTTAATCTCACATTCATTATGATTTTCTGCCACATGATGTGTGATGACCGCAATTTATTACCAAAATGCAACTCTTCATTTTCATGAATTTTATGATATTTTTCAATGTAATCCAATTTGATAAAATTACCATCACTATCAACGAGCGATTTTTTTGTCCCCTAAAGTATTACGTACAAGCTTCATCATGTGGCATGGATCTAAAAATACGGCTATATTTAGATCGGTTAAAAGTCAAAGAAGTCACTGTAACACCAATATCATGAAGTCCTGTAATGCACTCTTGTTCAAGACTAGCTCTCTCAATGCCACCTAATCCATCGATTAAAGCAAAGCCAACAGGCAACTAAAATGAACCATTGACGGCAACAATCATAAACGTTAGACCAGCCTCGGAGCGTGAAAATTCTACAGCAGGGGCTAGGCATTCTACAGCAGGGGCCAGGCATTCTACAGCAGGGGCCAGGCAATTGCAGGGGGAGGGGCCGGTAATATATTTTACTAAGTAGAACAAATAAGCAGGGGGTGGCAGACAAAACGCAGGGGGGGGCAGACAAATCGCAGGGGGGCCCGGCCCCTGGCCCCCCCCCCCCGCACGCTACGGGACTGCGTTAGGCTCTCTTTTTGCCAACGGCATTGCGTCATCATCCAGATGTTTATTGCATGTCACGACAACACTGCTTTACAGCAACAGTATTAAGCACAAACTAATTAACTAATTAGCATTATTATTATAGTGACCAACCGATGAAGCAATATCCCGTTTTCTTGTCGTCGTTGTGTACAACAACCGTACGCCGAACAAGAAGGGCAATTTATTACGATTTTTATTTTAATTATAGCGCAGTGTTTTATAACGTTATTATTACAATAATATAGCATACACACTATACAGCTACCAATGTTTTTGAGTCGAACAATATGGCGATAGGCTCCGCCCACTGGCTTCAGCCTTAGTGACGTCATGCCGCCTCCAGTAATCTAACCTCCTCGGTGCCAATAGAATAACATGAACTTGGGCGGGAAGAGACTTGATATTCCTTTCAAATTAAGCCGCCTTTGCCCCGCCCCCAACCCCCGCCAACTTATAAAATTGACCATCTTCGTTGCAGCAAAAAAAAAAAAAACTACACTAAAAGTACTTTATTAAAGCGACAGCGGTGCGTTGCCCCTTCCCCCGCCCCCCCCTACCGCAGCCACCCGGAGGGTAAGGACGAAATTGAGACAACGGAGAATTAAAGAGGTACAGACAGATGGAGAGAGGCAGGTAATGCGAAGAATTGGGAGGGGGGGGGGAAGAAAATTATGAGGTATATACGTGCAGTATTTAATGTAAACAGATGGCTGCTCCTGGGCGTGAGCAACGCGGGCTACAAACACACAAAAGGTGGTATCCGAAATATCCCAACTGCCGGTTGAATCCAAGGCAAGCCCCTTACTCTCTCCCCCCGTGTAGGATTGTGTGCGCTACGCAATGATTTGGTCAGATCTTTTTTTCTCAACGTGTAACACGTGACACCGCCACCAGACACCCTCCCACCTCCCACCCCCACCTGCATTGAGGGCGCCGCCCCTTCATGAACTAATTGCGATAATTCAAACTGTTAATATATTTTACCCTCCGTAATCTTTTGATAATCATCAATAAAGAACAAAATAAATTTTATACAATAAATACATATTAAAAAACAACAACATAAGTACGGTATAGGTACGGTTTGAATTACAAAAGACCCTATTGGTCAAATGTGGCTAATGGATATGGTGGTCACATACGGCTGGAAGAGTGGATGTTGTTCTGCCACCATCTGGCCACCCAGCTACTAATAGGTTAACAGCTACTTTTGATGTCGTCATCACGACTTTGCACCTTTTCTTATATTTAGTCTGTATATAGAAGGTAATACATTTCCTCACAGCTAGGACCGATCACGGATGTGATTGTTTTAATAATCGATTGTCGACTTGCTAGCAAAAATGCGAACTAAAATTATGGTTTGTCTTTTATTTTTCATCGTAACAGTCGGAGCAGAAGCTAGTGGTAAGTTTTCATATCTGTTAATGTATTTATTTTTAAATGAGCTCATTTACTTTTAGTTCGATCCTAAGTCTAGTGTGTGTGTGTGTGTGTGTGTGTGTGTATGTGAGTTCTGTTCTTTCATTCCCACCATAGACGATAGTGCAATGGCCATGGAGGCACCACGGGAGATATAGCAGGGACTTGAATAATTCATTGGTCCTCACTGAAGATCGAGCCAGGATCGTTTTACCACCCGACCATCCACTGCCGACCTAAGGCTAGTAAACCGACACGTCAGTTCTGATGTTTGGCGATCTTTATCTACTTGCTCCCATATTTGACCAATTATTAAAATGCGGGGAAAATGTTATACTTCTTCATCTGCAATCCACCACCGTAACCGATCGCTCGGGCGATTTCTTGTTCACGTTCCAAGTAATAGTGATAGAATGTCTATTGTAACTAACAAACGATTCCAGCCAGATAATCCTAGACTGAGTCTCTTAACTCACGAGTGCGCTTAGCGGATCAGATTAGACATGGGCCAATGGAGGCAAATAGGATTTTATCAAAGTGCGGAAATTAATACTAAGATGATATGCTATGTTTAGCGATGGCCTATGTCACATATTAAGATGCCAAATTGTTATGGGCTCATTCAATTAAATCTGTCGATTATGTTGCGAGTGTGTTTCCTGCTTTATGTTTTGTGTCTGAGTGTGTTTTCTGCTTTATGTTTTGTGTCTGAGTATGTTTCCTGCTTTATGTCGTGTGCCCTTTTATTTATCAGTGATGCACAGGCCCGTAGCGTGCGGGAGGCCAGGGAGCCGGGCCCCCCTGCCTTTTTTCTGGCCCCCTCTGCTTATTTGTTATACTTAGTAAAATGTATTACCTGCCCCCCTGCTATTACTTGGCCCCTGCTGTAGAATGCCTGGCCCCTGCTGTAGTATGCCTGGCCCCTGCTGTAGTATGACTGACCCATGCTGTAGAATGCCTGGCCCCTGCTGTAGAATGCCTGGCCCCTGCTGTAGAATGACTGGCCCCTGCTGTAGAATGCCTGGCCCCTGCTGTAGTATGCCTGGCCCCTGCTGTAGAATGCCTGGCCCCTGCTGTAGAATGCCTGGCCCCTGCTGTAGAATGACTGGCCCATGCTGTAGTATGACTGGCCCCTGCTGTAGTATTTTCACGCTACTGGGTTGGTGCTGTAGCCTCCATTCGTTCTGATATTGTATATTTAAGTTTCGATTTCTTCACACACAATACAGTTCCATATATAAACAACAGCCTTGGATTGTCGTGGTGATGGCAATGTTTATTACGCCACAAAGTCAAACGATATTATAAAATAATCCAATAACTTTAACCACTCGTGACTGCAGCACCATTCTACTATCTTCTGTCTAGATCTAGGCCTGTATTGTGCACTACTTCTTCATCCAACTACGTTTACTCTTTACAACTGTCTCAGTCAAAATTCATTACTGGGCCTTGTCACTAGATCCATGTTACCACACGATGTCGCCTTCTCCCTGGCCTCTAAATGGGTGGGGTGGGGGGGTGTCGACCTGACAGTCCCCAGTTCGATTCTCGGCGGAGAAACAATGGAATTTTTCCAGGTGAAATTTGGTGTAAGTCCCCCCAAATCCAACCAGTTTTAAATTGGTAACTGACATAAGTTAGAGAAGTAAAGACGGCTGGGCGTCTCTTGATATGCTGTTGCAACAGAAACAGTTACTCTCTACACTTTACTCTCTACACTTTACTCTCTACACTTTACTCTCTACACTTTACTCTCTACACTTTACTCTCTACACTTTACTCTCTACACTTTACTCTCTACACTTTACTCTCTACACTTTACTCTCTACACTTTACTCTCTACACTTTACTCTCTACACTTTACTCTCTACACTTTACTCTCTACACTTTACTCTCTACACTTCATCTTTCCCTATCGCCTACTAGATCAAGGGCAAATTTTTTTTTCTTTTTAAACAACACTTATTGGTAAAATACATGGTATCAGCTAATATTTGTTTTAGGTTGATCTCTTTACATTAGTGTGGTTTTTCTTTACATTGTTGTGGTTATTCGTTACATTTGTGTGGTTTATTGTTACGATGGTGTTGTTTGTCGTTAACATTTGTGTGGTTTATAGTTAAAAAGTATGTTATTATTTAAATATTATTATTTTCACAGATTTTAAAACGTCTTATGGTGCGACTTGTGTGGATCAGTGTCAAACGGTTCAATACATGATCAACACGATATCAAATCAATCAGTGGAGCTTGTGAGATGCAATGATAATCTTCAAAAATTACAAAAAACTAAAATCAATGAAGGGAAAAAATATTAGCGCCTGTATTCCATCTATAAAAGTTTAAAAACTCAATTAGAATATTTAAGCAACAATTTATTATTCACTCCACTGGTCTACAATAACAAGAAATACTTTGTCTCTAAATTTCCTTATCAAAGTGCAACCAACGCAGAATCTTACTGTGCAGCGCTTGGTGGATATCTGGCGGAAATAGATGACCAACCGGAATATAAGGCGCTTCAGAACTTAGTACTAGGACTTCCGGTTGACTTGGTCTTAATTGGTGGATCAGACTCGGCGGTTGAAGGCACCTGGATTTTCCCACGCACTGGGAAGTCTGTACCTATCTTAGACTGGATTCCAGGACAGCCTGATAATTTAGGTAACGAAGATTGTTTGAATCTGTGGAAGACAAATGGCGGGAAAATGAATGACCTGCCGTGTGGGTTTCGAAGTTCTGAAGACAGATTCATGTGTGAGACACCGGTCCTTGACAGTCCGTGATTTACTTTCACTTTTAATTGGTCAAATAAAATATAGACATAACATTTATGAATGATCTCTGATTTATAAAAAAAAACTCATTTTTTTGTTAGTATCTAGTTCAGAATTGAAATTTTTAAATAATGCAAATAAAATAAATACGTCTTTCAGGTTACAAGTTTTTTTTGTTTGTTTTTTTACTCGAAGCTAAATTTCCTGGTTTCGAATAACAACAAAACATAAATTATTATTTATTAATCACCAGCTCTGTCTTACGGCTCCAGATAAAATGTAAATATTTACATGTCCATGTACCTGTTATCATTTATTGATCCTGTATATTAACTGAAACTATTATAGTAGGGACAAGTGTGCAGCTGTCCTTTCTACGTCCTCTCTACGTCCACTCTACGTCCACTCTAGTCCCCTCTACGTCCACTCTACGTCCACTCTACGCCCCAACTATAACCGATCCTTCAAAGTCGACGTTTGATGCCATTCAAATAAAAATATTTTTTTTTTTTGAGATTTTTTTTTTTAAAGTATATATTTCTCACATGAGGTGGGTAAAAATAACAACTGAACTTTAATTAAACTTTGTTCATTTCAGAATCAGTTTATATGTCATTTCTTTATCGTATTAAAATTCGCCGATTTTGAAAAAAATACGCCCAAAAAACCCCCACCCCCCAACACCCTCTTAATTTCTTCGTATTGTCTACGACTTCACTGTTTGACCTCTGAACCACCCCTGCCTGTATAAAATAGCTTTAAATTAAATGGACTTATGGAGTATAAATGAGATATTTTTTTATACAACAGAAACTGATCGTCTTTGAGCCTACGACAAATAACATTCGCTTGTAAGCAAATGAATACTAGCTCTAGTTGTTGTTTTTTTTTATCGTAGAAAATTGAAGTCCATTTTTTTCTATTTTCATGGCTTTGAAATTACAGAGAATCTGCAACGAATTCAATCAATTCATGTTCTTGACAGTAACAAAACACATTTAGCTTACTGATAGTGTGTCTTTTCGTATATCAACCAGTTATCAAAGGCCCGGTACCCGGACCGGCGAGTAGGCACACAGTTGGAGTTGAAATTGGTGATATATATATTAGCTCGTTAACAATCAGTCTATATACTTGCAGTGGCCCCAAGGACATGAACAGATTATGGTAGCCAAAATACATTTGAGAATAGGGACACCTAATAATACATCAAATAAAGTTCATATGTTAAATAGTTCCTCCCAAAGAAAATAATCCTCACTATGGGTAAACATAAACAACAACTCTTAAAATCATATTCCTTCATAATATTTTAATGGACTTCTTTCCAAACAGTTATTCATTTAATGTTTTATGATGTTCAGCATGGCGTATTTAAAAAAAAGAGAGACGTGAGTGAGTGCTTGTGTTAAGCAAAACGCTACATGTTTATCAGGTGGTTTATTTACTGTTATACACATTGTAGCATAGTGCAATTAACTAAGAAAAATTGCCGACCCGGCAGTGCAGAACCCAGGGATTTAGGGGCCCGGTGGGCTTGGCCTCTTTGGGGGCTGCCCCTGCATTTTGGCATGAGATAATTTTTTGACGCTTCTCAAGCTTGGTCCGGAGAAGACAGAATCGTTGTATAGCTTTTAGCTGACCTTCAATTAAAAACATAGTATTTCATCAATGCAGTTCAGGCCGCAGACGCAGAAAACATTAGGCCTTTTAAAAAAGAAAGACATATCAAAGCTTTCAACATTATAGTTCTGTGAAGCCAATGCCGAACCATGGGATTTTAGGGATCTTCGGGAGCCACTACATTTTGACATGAGATAATGTACTTAATATTTAGTTTAAAAAATATTTTGGGGGCCCTCCTCAAACTGGGCCCCCTCCATACACCCTCTGTGTGAAGCCCCCATCATAAATGGGTTAGTTTGCATTGTAAACGTTGTGTACGGCGCTACTCAAACTCAACCCTTATTCAATTCATTCATGTGACGTAATAGTCAAAAAATGAAAAAGAAATGTGACGTATTTTAGGTTAGTAATAAAGGGAAATAATTGTACATTAGAAATAGACATATTTTAGAAATAACAATTTAAACAATATAAATATTACATTATATTGAGGTATTCATAATTTTGGTTTAAAATTTATATTGTGGAACATAACACAGAATATTAGTTGAACGATTTTTGTAAATATTTCTTTTATGATCGCTTCTCCTTTAATAACAAATTGAACACCATAGATTTTTTACGATACTGTGGGATATACAGAGGCCTATGTATTTAAATTTCGGTGGTCAATTTATTTCGGAGAGTATCACAAAATATTTTGGCATGTTTTTGTGTTACCTCTCCCTAAGATCGCCTTCTTGCCCTTTGGTAATGATTGAGGTGGTCGAAAACCGTATTGCATTGTGATTGCCATTTGGCATTCATGATCTTACCTGCCGTATTTTAGTGTACGGTGTTTTGTCACCTCGGCACTAAACATATGGCTGGTCCAATGTCATTTCTGGCAGCCATGTAGGAGTTGTTACTCTGCTGGCCAGTTGGTAGCCGGATCATGCATGTTAAGAGGAAAACAGTAAATGTTTCTGCCATCTTTGAATTGTTTATGACACCATGTTGGATGACAGACGGAAGTAGCGATGACAGACGGAAGTCGCGATGACAGACACCGGAACACATGATATAAAATTTGTATTATAGAAGAGCATGGTTATGTTGTGACGTGTTCGGAACGGGGTGGTGTTAAGTAGAGAGCGACCGATATGCCTTTTTACCGATAGTCCGATACCGATATTTTCCCCCAGCATTTTTACCGATACCGATACCGATATTTTATTTTTAGGGGCTGTCCATTATTTATGTCATCAAATTTTTGGCGATTTTTACCTCCCCCCCCCCTGTCAACAACTTGTCAAACTTTCCGAGACCCCCCCCCCTATAAAATTACGTCAACATTTGATTACCCCCCCCCCTAAAAAGGTGGCTTCCAAAATGTTTATGTGGCAAAATTAGTAGGAATATAGTTAGTTTAATTAAAATACTGAATGTTAAGCGATTGTGTAACACAGAACTACAAACGCTGCTTAATTTTCCTATTTATTAAGTAATTATATTAAATTTAAAAAAGTAACATTGTTGACGTCAACTTTTCTTGACCTCCCTCCCCTCCCCCTTGTCAACAATTGTCAAAAATTTTCTGACCCCCCCCTCCCCCTATTTTGTTGACGTAATTAATGGACAGCCCCTTAAGCAACAACAATGCCAATTGCCAAACACGTGTTTCCCTCGTGCTAATACAGCTAATGACGTATGTCAACCCATGCTTACCCCTTCCCTGTCATATTTCGTGACACCTCGCCAACACGTAAGTCTTGTTTCCCCCTCCCCCTCCCCAACTTCCCATCCCAACAAAAAATACGCACAGATGTTCACTAATTGTATCATTCAAGGTCATACATTAGAATTAAGAAATGCCAATCCTATTGTTTCAAGGTCGTATCTCTGATGTATACGTGCCAATTTCTGTGTACGGGTTTTTTTTTCCTTTTTTTTTAAATCTTGTCTGATCTGGTTATAGAATTGGGTTATTTACTGATTTTCTTTTCTGCTACTCTGTTGTGAAAAAAAAAACAATGTATCGGCAACCAAAAAACGGCCGGTCCGACAGTTAACCCATAGTGCCAATATCGGTTCGACTATCGGTCGCTCCCTACAACAATCGGCCGATCCGATATTAACCGATAGTGCCAATATCGTGAACGCTTTACATATTGTTTGTTTAATATCACCCTCTTTTAGAGACTTGCCTTTTATTTTATGGGTTTGTCGTTGTTTGTCGTTGTTTGTCGTTGTTTGACGTTGTTTGTCGTTGTTTGCCGTTGTTTAATTGTTGTTTGTCGTTGTTTATTGTTGTGTGTCGTTGTTTGTCGTTGTTTGTTGTTGTTTGTTGTTGTTAACTTGTTGTTTGACGTTGTTTGTCGTTGTTTACTGTTGCTTACTTGTTGTTTGTTGTTGTTTGTTGCTATTTACTTGTTGTTTTGTTGTTGTTTTCTTGTTGTTTGTTATTGTTTGCCGTTTTTTGAAGTTGTTTGTTTTTGTTTTCTTGTTGTTTGTTGTTGTTTACTTTTTGTTTGTTATTGTTTGTCGTGGTTTGTTGTTGTTAACTTGTTGTTTGTCGTTTTTTGTTGCTGTTTTCTTGTTTTTTTTGTCGTTGTTTGTTTTTGTTGTTTGTTGTTGTTTTCTTGTGTCTTGCGAGTCGTTGTACTGTTTGATCAGCCCTGCGGCTTCACCCTGTTCTGGTTGTAACAGATAATGCGAGCAATATGAAGGCTGCATTTAAAGAGATGTCATGGATCGGCTGTGAATCAAACACATGTATAACGACCTATTACCAACCACTCTGAAGCACAATGGATCAGTGTTTTGACAATACTGAAAAGTCAGTAACATACACATTTTTAGAATTGTGTGCCTTATGTAATGTAGTGAAGGACTGATGAAGAGTGTAATAGACATATTAGAGCTTTTTTAAAACATCAACAAATTGCTTATCTTCAGACAAACTCCCCAAATTTACTCGGTACTGCGAATCAAAATAAAACTTCAACAGCACTGTGTCTTTATTTATTTAAATATTAATGTGCTGTTTGTATTTTTTGAAATATTAATTTGCTGATTCACTTGTTATAAAATAAACTTTTTTGTTCATTTGTCGTAATATAAATTGATTGATTATTTCATATATAATTTTATATTATAGACAGTCAGTAACTAGTTTAAATATGCTGTCAGGGGGTTATGTATATTTCCGATGGTAATGGTGGGGATGTATCAGACTTTGACGGGGGATCGGGCGGGGATTGGAGCAGACTTTGACCCGAGGGGGTGGTGGTGGTGAAGGTAGTTCAGACTATGCGGGGTTGGATGAGACTGTGAGTCTTAATGTCAACGTGATATTCAAATTATCTAAATTTTCTGGTATCTGACGTTAGATCTGATGACGAAGTTTAAAGATTAATCGAGCTCGGATGGTAGAGGAAATAATTTATGGCCATAATCAGATGAACAGCTTGTTGTCGTCCAGTTTATAAATCAAACAGTCCGAGCAACTCTCGCTATACATTCAGCATACGACGGCAGATCCACAGAACTAGCTACCTAGAAAATGATCGCATTTGCGTTACATTTGTGTCTACTGTTCATCGCCATACAGTCGTCAGGTTTGAAAACTTTTTACCTTTTTTTCTACTCAAAAAAATATGTAGCTTATAGATTAATTATTATCAATCATATTATTGTTTTTTATTCGCTTTCCTATATAACTTTTTTTTTTATCGCCTGAGAATAACATTGAAAACATCAATATGAACATCATCTTAAGTTTGGCGTTCAGTGCGCGAGACATTGTATTTTGTAAGGGTGTCTTCACAAGACCGCCAAGGCGTTCAGCTCGCGTTTCTTTGAAAATTTACGCATGATCCCATCCGTGGACGCAAAGATCAAAACATTAATAGTCCGTTTGAAACGTAAAGTTCCCTTAAGCCCCCTAATGGCTTTTTTTTTGGGGGGGAAGGGGGGGGTCGGGTCGGGTGAAGTGTAGAATTCACCTGTTTCCGCAGCCACGTATATAAAGGGATTGTGTCGTTAGTACAATGCGCAGCCGTTTATTCTCCGCCAACTTAAAAGTCAGATTCCCATTTAAAGCTTAATGGATTCGGGGGGGGGGGGACTTTCACCAGGACCTGAGGTTCGAACCGCAGACCCGTGCAGTCGACATCTCTACCAACCGTGCCCTTAGATAAAAGTCAAAGTTAGTTTTTTTGTTTTTTTTTAGCTACTCTATGCTTTTTTGTTTAATAACTGTCATACAAAATTTGGTTTCTTTTTTGAAATGCGGACTTATATCAGTTGAGGCATTGAAAAAAAAAAGAGATAGACGTATTTTAATTTAAAATTGGGCCCTATTTTTCCCGAGTGTACCCTACCTAAAAATACGCTTCTGCTTCTTGTTACCAATAGCGTCACTAGCAACAGAAGTGGGAGGGTTGTCCCCCCCAAAAAGTAAATTTGACGGTGGACCAGACAAAGAAACAAAAATTTTCTTTAAAGCTTTGCCCCCTTACATACGCTCATATAAGTTAATATAACAGATATACTGTTATATCTATATCCTTCAAATACTTGGAATCTCTGTATACTACTTAAACGATAGTGGGGTTCTCACCAGATTCCTAGCTAGCTATTTTCGCTCCCTGATCGAGTTCAATTTTTTAGGCGCCCTCTTCCCAATCTCAATCGTGCGAAAACATTTAACCATTTAACAGCGCTTTTTGGGCGCTTCTACTTATTTCGACGCCCTATGCGGCCGCACGACCAACAGTAGCCTTCCTGCCGTTCTCAGTAGTACACGTGAATCTACTTTAAACCTGTTGATTCTATTTACCATTGGCTGTGTCAAGCTGTACGGAAACACTGTGGCAACCAGTGATGTAGCCCCGGTTATGTAGCCCCGGTGATGTAGCCCCAATGGTGTAGCCCCAGTGATGTAGGTAGTCCCAGTGATATAGGTAGCCCCAATGATGTAGCCCCAGTGATGTAGGTAGCCCCAGTGATGTAGGTAGTCCCAGTGATGTAGCCCCAGTGATGTAGGTAGCCCCAGTGATGTAACCCCAGTGATGTATCCCCAGTGATGTAGCCCCAGTGATGTAGCCCCAGTGATGTAGGTAGCCCCAATGATGTAGCCCCAGTGATGTAGGTAGCCCCAGTGATGTAGGTAACCCCGGTGATGTAGCCCCGGTGATGTAGCCCCAGTGATGTAGGTAGCCCCAGTGATTTAGCCCCAGTGATTTAGTCCCAGTGATTTAGCCCCAGCGATGTAGCCCCAGTGATTTAGCCCCAGCGATGTAGCCCACACACAGTCCACTTACACACACACACACACACATATATATATAAACAAAAGCACGTGACTTGCCGTAATGACGGCTATACTCATCACAGCACAAAGTCTAACAACATGAAATGTAATCCGATAACTTAACTTCAAACCACTCGTGACTGTTGTTCCACTCTGTCTACGATCTTCTGTCTAGATCTCAACTAACTCTACGTCTCCAGTGTGCACTACTTC